>UCOH01008549.1:0-15279 GCA_900474275.1 Synergus japonicus | reverse complement strand
CTGTTGGGTTGGGTGCGGGTAAAGGGGGGTGCAAATGGGCTCTGTTGGGTTGGGTGCGGGTAAAGGGGGTGCAAATGGGCTTTTTGGCGATTTATTTTCTGCTCGGTGCAAGTAAAGGGGTGCCAACAAATGAATTGTTAATATTAAATAATATAAAGTTTCAGGAAAAGAAAGAAAGCAGTTATCATATTAACTTAATCCTTTCTCTATTAGGTAAGCATTCATATTTTCTGACTGACTAATTAAATTAAATTTTCCTTCGATTAATTAAATCTAACTATTTAAATAGTATAACTAAATATAATTTGTAAGCATTCTTCTTCCTTAAAGCATAGAGGAACGTTGGAAAAGTGTGATTATATAAACGAAAGTCATTCAAGTCCATAAACTAGTCATTGTTTATTTGCATTTCGCACGAAAATGTCACAATCGAGATGAGAACGAATATGGTTCTAATTACGTTCGTAAACATCGTACCACAGAGAGCTTATTATACTAAATGTCAAATTTAATAAATCTTTTCGCCACCGGATAAAAATAAAATTCTCGAAACCGAAATTATGTATCATATCTCAATATACATGTACACTAATGTTGTGTTCTTTAATTATATCCTTAAATTTTTAGAATGCGTGTGCATATTTAGTACATAAACAATTCGCGCGACATGTACATGTTTAATACACATTTTACTAGTTATACACGTCATACACCCACAGTGCACAGAGATTGTAACTTTATCATCTCTTAAAAATCTGGCCACTTGTATCTTGTAGAGAGTAATATCTTTTTATAGAATTCACGATATTTGTTTATCTGGTTTGTCGTATCCGTGTGAAGAAATATACATACTTATTTAAATGTGTATCATTGGCATGATAGAGTGGAACGAGTGAATTATTTCCGAGTAACGAAACTAAACTCAATCTGCTCAATAGTACTAGTAGTAGTAGTAGTAGTAGTAGTAGTAGTAGTAGTAGTAGTAGTAGTAGTAGTAATAATATAAGTAATAGTTTCCGTACGCGTAATAATAATAATAATAATAATAATAATAATAATAATAATAATAATAATAATAGTAATAGTAGTAGTAGTAGTAGTTATAGCAATAGTATTGATACTGCTGCTACTGCTATTGCTACTGCATTTGCTGCTGCTACTGCTTCTGCTGCTATTATTGCTGTTTCTGTTACTGCCAATTGCGAATCAAATATTCGATAGTTTGTAAGCATCCAAGCACGTTCTTGCTATTGCATCTGATGCTTTAAAAGTTGCTATTTTTTGGTAGGAGTTCCTCGTTGGGTGAGTCCTTCAAAGCGTTTGAACGTATAATTAATAAAAACCCAGTCCTTATAAATCACTTCGCCATCTTGCGGCATTGGTGCAGATGCTGTAAAAAAATTTAAAATTTGTTTTCATTAATACAATAAACAATAATGTCTGGAGTGTGCCATATTATATTTGTTCTGCTTTTATAATGGTTGATTGCGATTAGCGTATACATACGTATTTCTAATTTTACATCCGGAAAATCATCAAAGTTTGATGTGTCATCAATAGATCGCACTTCAACTGGAATAGCTGCTGGCCTTTCTCTGATATGTTCCCAATCAACACCTCGAAAAAAAGGTGCCAGTTTCAATTCTTCAACACCTCTTTGTGATCCTGAAATCACAAATAATTGAACTGAGTGACAAATGCGTTAAGGGCATGTGTTATTTACCATACTATTAGCGAATTTAGATAAGTCGGGTTTTTTCTAAAAAAATAAACATTGTGGAAAAAAAATAGTTTATCTCAATTTGCTCAGATGGTAACACATGCCCTTACTGGAAATAATATTCACCTGTAAAAATCAAGACAACAATTGCAGTTGAATGTTTAAAATTTATTTCTTTTGTTTTTTAATTGTTTAACTACCTTTAAGTAGAAGTAATTATAATAATTGCTACTTTTTCAAATGGCATAGGCTAGTAAATGTTTCTTGTTATATACTGACCTAACCGCCTATCAGCTTCACAGCAAAATCTCGTAATTGTATCTTTTGCTTCTTCACTAATTGGTACTTCAGGTGGAAACACAAGTGTTTCCCGCCAATTCATAACTTTTCTGTACGTTTCTTGTGGATTTTCAGTACAGAATGGTGGGTAACCTTAAAAGGAATAACATAATAGAAATGTACAGATATTTTCTGCTTATAGGCACTGATTTATACTTGAAACCAAGTTTTAGATTCGTTACAACTACACTTGGAAAATTTGTATTATTTTGATTACTATTAAAGTACTTTTCAAATTACAATTACCTATGAGCATTTCGTACATAATAACGCCTAGAGACCAACAATCACAAGCTGGTCCATATCCGGTTTGCATAAAGACTTCTGGGGCTATATAATCCGGTGTACCTACTGTACTATATGCTAATGCTCTCCTATTGCGTTTCCAACTTTCAGCTCTTCTTTTACTATCCATAGCTCCACCACTTCCACTGCCACATGAAGTCACTGTAAAATATTAATTCAAAATTAAAGTATATGAAACAATTGTTTGTACATATTGTAACATATGTAAACATTTCTTGTACTCGTAAGTAAGTAACTCGAGCAAAAATTTTCAGCTACTAACCTACTTGAAATATTTTTGTTCTTTGAGCAGATGTAGTATTTTTTACTGAAACATGCAGTATTTTGGAAACTCTAGTCTCCTCCAATATCAACCCAATGAATTAAAGTAACTGGTCTGTTTTAGAGTTCAGCGCATGTACTAAAGTGAACAAAAACTTGGAAGCTTTGAAGCAAACCACACTCTTAAAGGAATTGGATAAAGTATTCGTCGAAGAGGTGCAACATACAATAGAGGATTTTCCAAAGCTTTTCAAGCTCTGTATGAAAGTCAAAGCGGTCTACTTATAAACACGGTAGCAATCTGAAGTATACTAAAACCATTTCATACTAAATGTTCTATTTCCTTTATATACTTTATGAAAGTAGGTTAGTAGCTGAAAATGTTTATTCGACTTATTTATTGTTACTTTGTATTCTTAAACACTTATTCGCCTTACTGAAATCAGATGGTTTCGCTTGACTAAGATCTCTGTAAAAGTCTGTCCTGTGCGACTTTTTTAAACCTGTACAAAGCCCAAAATCCGAAAGTTTGATATGACCTCGTGCATCAAGCAACAAATTATCCGGCTTGATATCCCTAGAAATAAATTAAAATTGAATTTAGTAGTGTACAAAGAAATTTTTTTCTATACAACTAGTATCATAATAATATTTATTATTATTATTATTATTATTATTATTATTATTATTATTATTATTATTATTATAGTATATGTATCATAGTCACCTATGAATGAAACCTAGTTTGTGAATGGAATCAATTGCTAATGCTGTTTCGGCTATATAAAATTGGGTGCATTCTTCGGAAAGCGTGTCTTTTTTCATGAGAAGCGTCATCATGTCACCTACATATAAAAATATCTCAAATAATTTTTAATAAACTTAGACATGTTTTTATGCGTAGCCTTTTAAGTTAATATCTCATTGAGAAACATTAGTTGTATTTCTTTTTCTCTTATGAGTGTAAGAGATTCTACTACCATTAGAATTGCATTAATTCTAAATAATGAACAAGAAATCTTTGATAAAAGATGTAGCTCTCTCACCTCCGGGTAAAAATTCCATAATAAGATAGAGGTTTATTGGATCTTGGAAGCTATAGTACATTTTAACAACCCACTGATGATCTGCTTCAACCAAAACGTCCCTTTCTGCTCTAACATGAGCAACCTGTTCCTTCTCAAGCATATCTGCTTTCCTGAGAATTTTCATGGCATAAACATGCCCAGTATCTTTCTTCTGTACTAATCTAACCTATGTTAAAGTAAAGTCAACATTTATTATTTATTATTTAATCCCTTGTAATTGTGAATGTAGGAAGAACAAATTAATTTAATATATTACAAATAACTTCAAAGGTGATTACAAATTCAAACTTACCTCGCCAAAGGCACCTCTGCCAATAACTTTCAGAGGCTCAAAATCCTCTACTCCAAGTCTAGATCGCTTCAGACGAAGAAACTCGGTTTCTTTCTGAGCATGTTGTAACCTCTTTTCCTGTTTCTGCTGCTCAGAAAGTCCTTCGTCTTTCAAAGACTCTTCTAATTTAGCGAGCCTCTGTTTTCGTTCAATATGTTGGGCTATTAAATTACTATAATAATTTTCCAGCGTTACCTGTGTTTCGTAAAAACAAATCAACAAGAAAAGTGCATTTAATGAGAAAAATTTACTACAGAGTTATATGGCTTATAATCATTAGTTATCCTTCTAGAAAAAAATAATTGAACCCATTGAGACCCATTGATGACTTTTGTTGATCAATTCGATATACTCTATTTTAAAATCATTATTTTGATTCATCGGATTCAATAGATCACATCAGATTAAACCCAATCATATTAGTCGATTTTGAGGATATTTCGGAAATTATATCTATTGTATTAATCAAAGTCAATCCGTACGAGTCGGATCCAATTATATTTGTCTATAATTATTTTTTACTATACGGACACAAGGGGACGATTTACTTTGTCGCACGGAACTTACAATTAATGATACGCCATTTTTTTTTAATCTACTTATATAAAACAGCTTACTTTGGCTTTTGTTGCCTTGTCGAGGGTATGGCCACTAAATCTGATAGTATTCTCCGTAGCAGCCATGTCCAATACGCCTGTAACAAAAAATAATAATAATAGTAATACGTACTTTATGATTGCTAAAAAATTCTATATATTATATTTTGCGTGGAACATGTGGATACCACTATGTTAAACTGTATTTCAGAGATCATAAGCAAGGACACTCTTGTATTTTACCAAGGATAACCTCAAGAGATCGAGGCTTGGCGGAAATTACACCTAAGTTCTGCTCTGTAGTTGCGTGTTATACAAGTGTATAGATTTTTGCACACATTTCAATGTAAAATCCTAGTGAAAAATGTTAAAGAATACATGACGTTGACTATACGGTAGTCTCCATAGATTTTTCAAAAAAAAAATAATACATATTTTGCGCTGAAATTGACATAATAAATGTTATACAAAATTATACTTAAATTCTTCTGTACGCGTTCACAGTAAATTCTTTACTTATTTATACAATAAATGAATCAATACTTAATGACAAGAGCGGATATACGACAGCCTATTACAACTTAAGCGTAAAACTAAGAGAAACCTTTCATTATACTTGTGGCGTAAGACATATGTTCGCAACACAGTTATGCATACAAAATATTTATTTTTTTCTAATAAAACAGTTTTTCATTAAGCATTCCATACTCTAATTACGTTTTACGTAATTAAAATGAATTATAGAATTATTCAATTCTTGATTACTTTGCAATGATAAATTGAAATGTGTTTTTTTTATTTTTGCTATCCTAAATATCGTCGCTTCTGTTTTCTTTCTTTGTAACATTGACTAAACACGGCAAAAAATTACCTTTAAACACGAAAATTAAATTTCTGTATGTTGTCTTAGATGATTGGCAATTTTCTGTGGTGTAAGTTGTACAACTCTACTACTGCACTCATTAAACCTAGTTAGGTACAAGCGTCTGCACTCTATCCATACAGCAAATAGGTGTAGGTATCCAATTTTAGCTGAAGACGCGCGTTATTTGCGTAGGCATACACAAAGGTTATGTGAGAATACCTAGTATTTTTTCTATTTTAAATTAGTAAGTGAAAAACTTTGTACTACAATTACATCGCAAATTATAGGTTTTAAGAGACTCATTGATATTTGAAAGTAACATCACTGGTTTTATGTATTTGTAATTATTTAAATCCTTTTTCTGTGCCTTCACTATAACTGCGTTGTTTCATAGACCGGGAATACATATAACAAACACATAGTGTCGACTGAATGATATGAGTACCATGCGAACCTATCAGATACAATTACATTCTTTCCGCTTGCTACAGGTACAGTTAAAATTACCTTTGAGGAGCATGACCGTGCAGCCTATTTCCCGTCGCGAATACATGGGCGAATGTACGTGGTTTTGATTTTCGTCTTACATCAACATTCTGTGTTCCACTTATGCAGATTAAAGTATACTAATTTAAAACGTCACTCGCACACTGTTGTCTCTTAGACAATAAAAAACAGTCTTTTCAGTATCGATTTTGTTTTTACTCAATATTGCACATATTAACTTATTTATGTGCAGATATTTACTTGCATAAAATGTTTAACTCAATTCTTTTATTCTTTTATACATATATGAATATATCCGATTGTTTAACATGTATTAACATTAATGAACTCGTGGTATAATTGTGATAGTATCCTTTTAAATGATGCTTTTTGGTAATTCATTCGCACACATTGCACTAGAAATAATCCATTTATTGCTACGGTTACTATTTCTATAACTGCTATTGCTACTTAGTATACGAAGTGACTATCGTTTGTTCACGTCTCTATTTTCTCTTCTCTCTGCAAATGCACAACAGCGAAAACGAACACACCGGGCGAATGGTATGATTCCTCCACACTCCTTTTTCTTCTATTTATTTTTTCCTTATTCACCCCACCCCTCTCTATCTGTCTCTTTCTTTCTTTCTTTCTCTCCCCTTCTCTCTATCTATCTCATATCTCCCTTCTACATTTACGTACATACAGAGTTAATATCTCAACGCACCGCATGTACATTTCTCATCTCTTTTTTTTTTCACGCTTTAGCAGACACCTGTGAGGATCTTTTTGTCTTTTTCAAAAATATATACCTTGTATGTGCAACTACGGCACACGTAATATTATATTTAAATATTTCCCCGACTGTGTAACGGTCAGTCAAAATATTGTCGTCTTGGAATTACGTGTAGGAGCATACAAATTACTTCTGGGACATACGGATCTCATCGGATGGAACATAGATACTAAAGTACGGGTTTTCATAGAAAACTCAAAATAAATATTTCGTATATTTGTTCGCAAAATCATAAATATCTCCTAGAATACTGTCATTGATACTTTACCACAAGATAAATTTAATTTCCGCAACTTTACGTTCGCAATAATGAATATTTTTGACTAGAACTAGGCCATTTACATCCGTTTAATGCATACAGACGGAGATAAATGGCCTACTTTTAGTGAAAAACATTTATTATTCCAAACATAAAGTTGCTGAAACTAAATTCCTCTTATGGTGAAGTATCACATGCCTTTACAGTTTACCCCTTTATTTCGAAATATCAGATATTTGTTATGTAATAATACAAGTCCAGGTGTAATAATAGTGAGATAATAATTATTAATTAATCCTTACCTTCTTGGTTAGGGTGATTCAAGCTAGTGTTAAGATTGGGATGTGTCATAGATGATGGGGTTTCATCATCAGCTACGCCCATCGTGGAACCAACAGCTTGTTGATGATGTGTTTCAACTTCTGTTACCTCCTCGCACCTGCAAGCACAAAAAAAAATTGTATACGTCTGAACTGAAAAGATACAAAAATGACATTGTTCCTAAAAATGAATTTTTGAGAACAATGATTTGGTATGAGAAAGCTACGTCTAACTACTGTGTTAATAAAAATGATTAAGTGTATTAGTTAATGCGCAAAGATCTTTGCGGGTAGCCTGATTTAGTTTCGCCAACTTTACATTCGCAAGAACAAATATTTTTCACAAATCTAGGCGATTTACTTTCATCTTTACAAAAACAGATATTTGCCATCTGTCCTTATCATGTCATTAGAATATAAATAAGAAAAGAAAATATATAAAGTACTGTTTATCTTTTTAACTGAACAAAAGTAACCAAGTAAACTTGGATGTGTTAACAAAATCAAAGTATCGTGTACCCTTACGTATATTCATGTGCAGGAATATACCTCCAGAACTTATCCGCAGGTATGTATTAATAAGTTTAAAACAATTTAATACATTAACCACCTATTGATCTGATATAACTTGAATAGCATACACTATGAAAAAAGTTTGATTGAATCAACCAAATAAATGCATTGCTATATAGTCAATCAAGAGTTTAATTGATTATACTATAATTTTGCTTAATTCAACCAAGTATATATGTATATTGATGTTGATATACGATATACATATACTCACATGTTACTAGACGTAAGCCAAGTGAATGTGAATACTGCAGAATCGAGACATCGATGATGAGATGGCAATTAGATCAGCTAGATTTACTGTTATTAAAAAAAATCACTTTTTCTGAAATCACGCTAGGCAGATAGCAACTCAATTTTTGTGTTTTTTTTTTGTTTTTTTTTTCTCGCGACTAGACAACGCGTGTTTTATTGAGTGTATGATGATATAGCAGAGCACAAAAATACGAACAATTTGTTTCCCAGTGCTAGGTTTTGAATTGATACGTATATTCTCTGAAATTGGAAAGCACATTATTTACACATTAATCAATGTTATATAAATAATTATATTTTATTAGAATCTTGTAAATTTCGAATAAACATTTTATATCATAAAATGAGAATATAGACTAGTACCTTATTGTTGTGGCACAAAGATTAAACAATCTTATGCCTGCATGTTAGACTTTTCAGGATGTAAATAGTAAAATACATTGAACTGAATTGAAATATACACACATATACGCAAACACGCACGCGCAATTTCAATAAAACTAACTAAAAGCAGGACGGAAAGCTGAACTATGTAGTTGAAGCTGACAGTGAGGACTCAATTATATATTATTATCGTGTATCCAGTCGTAAAATTGAAAAAACAAAAAAGATTATCACACAACACCTCAGAATATTGAGATCTGGAATTTTTGACGGCGATATACTGAGCAGTCTTGTTGTCGATCTACTTATATTCTTCTACGACCACCATTTTGTTTTTACATCCTCTCTTTATCTATCAAAACTAATAATGTCAGTCGCTGATTGATATTCTTCAAAAGCAGACAATATTAATGAACTGAATCGATTGAATCACGCTGAAAATTGTGTTTTTCAATTGAGGCACAGCACAATAACCACAATAACAGTCTATTGCAAATTCTCTTTATCTCACCACACAGTCACACACTGATATATCCTATATATAGTACACAGAATTCACAATTAAATAGGTTGAAGTCAGGGTTGTGCACGAAATATAACTTCATGATGGCGTCCCCGGCCCCATGGTTCCGTAATGCTTTGCGTTTTTACGCAAAACCATGAGAGTGAGAGAGACACACTAATATTACATTATCTCTCTCAATCTCACGATTTTGCGCAAAAACGCAACGCTTTCCGGATCCATGGGACGTCACCGAATTGAATTCTCCCATGTCGGCAGAAAGCGTCTACGTAAAGTTGAACCTCATGACTGAGACTGCACCTTGAGATTTTTGATGCAATTTACGTAAAGTAATGTTCAACGATGCCTTCCTCTATTTTTTAACGACCCAACCGTATATTCTATTAGATCCTTATCGATATCAGTGTTGAGTCGTTAGTATCGTTACATAACAGAGGTAGGAAGACATCGTTGATCGTTGAACATTACTGTACATACAGTAATGTTGAACTTTAGTGTTACGTATATTACTTGCTGATTTTTTTACGAAACGTAATATACGTTTTCAAGAAGGCGTTGCATTTTTGCGCAATGCCGTAAAAGTGAGAGAGACTCACCAACACTATGTACAGTGCCCGGCATTAATGCCTTCCCTTGTAAACCTGTCATCCCAACCCTGGATTCCATTGGAATCTTGTGGAATCCAGGGTTGGGCTGTCATGTATACAAGGGAAGGCATTGCGTTTTTGCTCAAAACCATGATAGTGAGAGGGATAGTAGTGTTAGTGTGTCTCTCTTACTCTCATACTTTTACGCAAAAACACAGCGCATTCCTGACCCATGGAAAATGAAGATTTCTTGTGTCGAGACGATTCGATTGATTCATATGATTATACAGAATGTATTTTTATTTGAAAGGTTATGTTTGAATACAACGGCCTCCTTCTGCGAGTATAAGTGAGATAGTATTGTTAATGTGTCTCTTTCCCTTTGATGGTTTTGCGCAAAAATCCAACGCATTCCAGATCCATGGGACGCCACCCTATATAGCTATGAGAAATGATAGACTTCCAAATTCTAATCATGGTAGTGTTTCATAACATTTCCTTACTTCATTAAAACAATTTTTTTATTGCAAAAATATTCAGTTGACAATTCTTTGAAAATAATATTTGTATTTTATTAATCTATTTAAGAAACGAGTCTAAAATTTATAATTGCCTGGGAAGAAAGTACACGAAAAAATAGTTGGCATGCGTATAAATTCGACATTTAAATATTTCGTATTGGTTTCCATTGCATAATTTTTAGTAGATCTGGAACGAATTTTCAAAAAGTTTTGCAAGGTCCTCTTCACTTTGTTCCAGTGGTGCCATTTTTGTTATTCGGTGCTAGCAGAAAAAGAGAATGTGATTAAGGGCATGTGTTACTTACCACATGAGCATGTTTTTAAACCCGTGTTTTTTTCTACAATTTCTACATTTTCAAAAAAATTTTAGTCAACATCCGTCCGTGTTCACGTTCTTGACGGATGTTGACTATAATTTTTTTGAAAATGTAAAAATTATAGAAAAAAACACGGGTTTAAAAACTTGCTCATATGGTAAGTAACACATGCCCTTAATTGAAAAGTATTTTACAAACGTAAAAAGAATTTCAAAAAGGCACTGCCTGAAAGTATCTTCCGGCTAACCCTCTGAAATATTATAATTATCATTTTAATATTATAAATTAAAATTACCTGCGGTAAAGTTCCTTTAACAAGAGTCGGAATGTCTTCCTTTTTAAAACCGAGCTCAGTTAAACCATTCTCCACCTTCATCACCCTCATGTATTGTCTTACAGTGTCAGCCAAAATTTTTCCCGCATCTTCTTTTTTCGCTTTACTAATATCTGCTCCTAGAAGTTCCGCAGCTTCCAAATGCTTCTCTGGACAGGCACTTCCAGTGAAAGAAAAGACAGCTGGTGCAGATATCACAACAGAAAGCCCATGTGGTATCATGGGGTGGTCATCACCATATCCCTAAGAAAAAAATAAGTATTATAATGCACTCGGTGCATAATTTACTATACTATATTCACTGATAAAATTTAAATATATATATATTGTACACACCTTTGGTAGAAATGAACGAACGTTTCCACTTATGGAATAAGAAAGACCGTGGCATAAATGTACTCCTGCGTTTCCAAATCCAACTCCTGCCATTGTACTCGCTAAGTGCATGTTACTTCGAGCTTCAAGGTCTTCTGGATTATAAACTGCCCTCTCAAAATATCTGTTCAAAGAAAAATTAATTTTGGATATTCTTTTAACTAATTCGCTTAGCAGCCTTTATCTCTGTTACATGCTTTTGTTCTAATTTATACTTTATTTTTTTTTGTTTCAATAAAAATTTAGGACCAAATAAATGTAACAACTTACTTTCGCATGACTTGAAGTGCAAATCTTGCCCAAACGTCACTGACGGGATTGCTTCCTTGATATGCAGGTCTAAGAAGTGGATTCGTTGGACAAGGCGTCCTTTCAGTGTAAGGAATTGCAGTAAAGGATTCCAAAGCATGGCAGAGAACGTCGAATCCTGAATAAGCACAAACTTTTTCTGGCAGTGATAAGGTGTGTTCTGGATCTATCAATCCTAAAGTTGGCTTTAATGCTCTAAAATTTAAAGAATTTTTTTTAATTTATCAACTGCATTCTGAAGAATAATACTTTATGAATTTCTATCTTGATTTATATCTGATGTAAAGATTCGTAAGGATATGTAGAGTATAGTGGGTCGAAAAAGCATTTTGAATTTTGAAACTTGCCTATTAGCAATTCCAGTTTTAGCCTTAAGTGGCCTGTAATCAAAAATTGCGACGCCAGTCGTTTCTGAACCAGTACCGGAAGTCGTTGGTACTGCAATCAGAGGCTTTAATGGCACTACAATTGCTTTTCCTTTTCCTATGGGTGCGTTCACGTAATCTAGAAAATCCGCATTTGGATCGCATGCATAAAGATTGGCAGCCTTGGCGGTATCCATAACGGAACCACCTCCTACCTGAAACAAGAATATTTATATTATAAGGAGCTAGTGTTTTTATTATATTTGAAAAATCAAGTTTACTTAAGGCTATTTTATTCTCTTCCTATTAAACACGCTGGTGTATTTTATAAGAATCGGTTAACCAATAATTTATGTTAATTTTGAAGTTGTAATTATTCCTGTTTCCTTAAAAGGATGATGTTTAAGGCAAATATTTAAAAAATTATTACTTACAGCAATATAAGCATCAAAATTTCCCTTTTTTGCAAACTGTATTGCATCTTGGAAACTAGCCTCATTTGGTTCGACTCGGACTCTGTCAAAGACTTCAACATTCACTCCATGCTTGGATAAACTGTCAAGTGCCTTTTTGACAGGGGATAATTTTGCTAAATTTGGATCTGTCATAAGACAAATTTTTTTTGCTCCCAAATTTTGTGCGTCCATACCCAATTCTCTGGTAACTCCAATTCCATATCGAACAGTAGAACAAGCCATCTGCATTCATTACATTATGATATTTAAAATTTTCTGAAAGCATTACAAATATATTCTGTTTTTGCAAATTATGAAGCAATTGAAGTTTCTGAGCTTAACCATTACTCTCTGATATTATTAAGAACATAGATGGGAAGCTTAAGTCATAATATATATGTATAAGTACTGATGCTACTAAGTAAAGAAACGTATTGAGTTTCAATATTTATTAAGTAAAATGAAGAAATCGTATTTTGAGTTTAAAGCTTTGATCTAACGTCTTCAATTCAAAATTATTGAAAGATTGAAATTTTGTTTCATTTAAAGCTATGTATTCATTACTGCAGAAAAATTCTTAATTAAATTTTCAACTTAAAATTCTTTAATTTTTTAAGGAATTTAATCTAAAAACTATTAGAAAAATAATATGCTGGACTTCAATAGCTTTTAATAAATGAAATTTACAATTTAAAAAATATACTTAATAATTACATAATAATTTTTTCAAGTTTTAAGAATTCGCAGATTCTCACTTCCAATCAATAAAAAAAGATTAATCTTGACTAAATATTACTTCATCTTCGCCGCTTGAAAGTAGAGCGTCTTCTTATCTATATTTAGAGAAACTAAATAATTTTTTATTTTTGTTAATAGAGGAAAACGCGTAAGTGATTCATTCAATAATATCGAAGATATTATAAATGTACTTTAAGGCATTTACTTCAATTTTGCAGTTTTTAACTCGATATTTCAATAAACATAGAAATGGCATTGCATCGGAAAAAATGCCGATAAAGTATTAATCGGATAACTATTCGGATTCATATCACTCAAAATTCTATTGTAAACTTTTAACTGGAGCTCCTAATTTGATAATATTTTTTAATAATTTTTTTTTGTACACAAGTTCTGTCAAAAAATACTAGTATGAAAGTGTACTATTTTTACGGTTTTTACCTCGAATGCATATTCTTTCGATGGTGTTGTAGTAGCATTGGTACTACGTGTTTTTCCATGATTTGTAATAATATTTCCTCCTGGATTTCCGTGAGCTGGACATTTACACCTTAAAAACAAATTATATGGATAATTTAGATTTTTAGAATCATTTTTCATTTTCTTTATGTTCAATTCAATTCGAATGAAAAAATACCATTTTACCATTTCCAATAAATTCAAGTTCAAGTTCAAGATAAATTTTAATAACGAAAAAAAAATATTTTTGAAAAAAAAATTTGTTCCGAAGTTTCTTTTAATAAATTTTCAATTCGATATATCCTTCCGTATGAGTTGTTGTCGTTGTTGTTGTTGTATGAAAAATATCGGCAATGTATAGGGAATCGGATAAATAGGACATGTTCTCAAAAATTCTGCATATTTAGAATGAAAAGTTAAAAACTGTGATTTAAATACTTAGTTCAAATACAAAATGTTTCACTCAGGCGCGAATCTACTATTCTACTTGTGGGGCGATCGCTCGCACCAAAGGTTCTTGAACTCAACTGGAATTGCAAGTTTAACTGTTTAACTTTTGCAATTCACGAAATTCATGGAAATTTGCCCCTACCAAATTCAGCTTCTGGATCCGCCATTCATTTCACCATATACTCTCTAAATCTGAATCAGCGAATTTCACTGATTTGGTATGGTTTTCGCTGATTCAGATTTAGAGAGTAAATTTTTTAATATCAACTCGATATCTATTTTCACGTTGACATGAGATTTGTTGTAAAATAAAATACCGTTAAGGTATAAAGAATCGAGTTCATAATTATTATATGTCCTTAGTCTGATTGTAAGTGTATTATGTATAGACAAATTTTTAAAAATATATTAAAAAATTTATCTCAAATTCTTTTATCCCGTTTCAATTTATTTCGAAATCTTCTTTAAAAATATTTCAACTACAAAAGAACCAATTCTATCTTTCGTGAAACAGATTGATTGATCCAAAATTAGCATTTGACACGCGTTAACTTAAATTTTAAATTGATAAAATGTAGTTTGAAACTCACGATTGTGAAGAAATGACTTGCAACAGGTCTATAACACGTCTTCTTGGTAACATTCTCACAGATGTAATTGATTATATACTTTTTTTTTCTTAAATTTGTGAAAACTAAGCTTAATATACACTTTTTGAAGGAGGAAATTTCCTTCTGGACTTCGAGATGTTCAATCGACTATTTGATTGAATTATCCGTCTCCCTTGCTGGTTCTTGAAATCGCCTCACCGCTTGTTTGCTTGCCTCGTGCCGCGTGTTAAACAGTCTCTCTCTCCCACTCTTTATCACATGGAATACATATTTTCTCCTAATACATGTATTTGAATAAGTCTTCTTCTCACAAATACTTTCTACAGGAAAAGTACGTCAGAATTACAGGGCCGTAACAGCTCAACTAATCTTATGCAGATAAAACTTTTTTTTATTCATTTTATTGACACATATGTATATATATATATATATAGATATTATAAAGATCGAAAAAACAAAATGATAAAGAAACTTTATTATTAAAAGAGCAAATAAATTGGTTTTCATGATAATTTTTATATTTCGCAATGATTCTTGAAGCAGAAATACTCCAATTAAACCGCTGCATTCGTAGAGAAGGGGGTACACCCTTAAAAATAATGACCGTTTTTTAAGGTAAATATAAAACATATATATATATATATATATATATATAT
>UCOH01008548.1:0-45162 GCA_900474275.1 Synergus japonicus | reverse complement strand
TCCACATAAAAAACAATTGTTGGCCCTGAAAAGGGCCGATTGTATTTCTTTATAATTTGTCGGAGATGTTTAACCGCCGAATCCGTAAAGAGTACGTCCTTGACGTTTCAAAGCGTAGACAACATCCATAGCAGTGACAGTCTTTCTCTTGGCGTGCTCAGTGTAGGTGACAGCATCACGAATGACATTTTCCAGGAATACCTTTAAGACACCGCGGGTTTCTTCGTAAATCAATCCTGAAATACGCTTGACACCACCACGACGAGCCAGACGACGAATAGCAGGTTTCGTGATACCTTGAATGTTATCACGAAGAACTTTGCGATGGCGCTTCGCTCCTCCTTTTCCCAATCCTTTTCCTCCCTTACCGCGGCCAGTCATTTTTTAGCAGAGATTATTAGGTCGAAAAGCAAACATATAAGCAGGACGACACAGAATGGTAAAATTGCCCGATTCCGCAATGCTTTTATGCCCTCTGAAAATCGTATCCCCCCCAAATTGCTACCAGCAAAGTGGCACGCTCCTGTCCCCACAATGTTGCCACCAGCAAATTGCGCAAGTATCTGCCCCACCACTTCACCTCTAGCCAATCCCAATCATTAAACGTCTCCAACATGAGTCTATAAAAGGCGAACACAGCGGACTGTTTTTCTGATTCTGCATCTGACTTCTTGCAGAGACGAAGCACTCGCCGATTTCAATTTTGCATAATGGCTCGTACCAAGCAAACTGCTCGCAAATCCACTGGTGGAAAAGCACCTAGGAAGCAGCTGGCCACTAAAGCTGCTCGCAAGAGTGCTCCAGCTACGGGAGGAGTTAAAAAGCCTCATCGTTACAGGCCAGGAACCGTAGCTCTCCGTGAAATTCGTCGTTATCAAAAAAGCACGGAGTTGTTAATCCGAAAGTTACCATTCCAGCGACTTGTCCGTGAAATTGCTCAGGACTTTAAGACTGACTTACGATTCCAGAGCTCTGCCGTCATGGCTCTCCAAGAAGCTAGCGAAGCTTATTTGGTTGGACTTTTTGAAGATACCAACTTGTGCGCTATTCATGCCAAGAGAGTTACCATCATGCCTAAGGACATCCAACTCGCTCGTCGTATTCGTGGAGAACGTGCTTAATTTCTACCATGCACTCCATCTAACAATCGGCCCTTTTTAGGGCCAACAAACCTTTTACGGAGATTTTTCTGTTCTTTATAAGTTTTTAAAACTCCTTATTCATAAAGAAATTTGAATAAACGTAGCTATAGGGAATCAAAATAGTTTGATAACAATACTAAATTTTAAGAATTTTTTTTACACATATTAGAAAAAAATAAGTAGAGGGGGTAGAGTTCGCTAATGTTTAAATGTTTGCACATTAGTGAAATCTGTTCAGTACGGTTTCGGCAACCGAGGACCGAGCGGGATAGTCGACCTGTTGATGTTTTTCCGCAATATTCTCAATGTTTTTATACTTTTTCTACTTACCGGTTCATGAATTGATTTCTTAATTTAATTTTATTTAAAGATATATGTTATTAAGTGATAAGTGTTTAAATGTTAAGGACGCATTTGGATTAGTTTCAGTTTTGTGTAGTGTATAGCCAATTGGACTTGATTTCAGCTGAGCAGAGCCAGAGTTTAAAACTTATATCTATAATTTTAATTCTTAATCTTCGAGTAAGTTTAATTTTTTTTTTACAAAAACATTTATGGTCGAATTTTTCTAAACTTAATTGAAGGCTTTTCAACTGAAATATCTAACTCAACTTTTGCGCTTTTCATTTTAACTTTCGTTAATTGTAAGGCAATTTTAAAATTATTTTTTATTACATTTATGTATACATTTAGAAGATATACATATTGAGTTCTGTCCACTGTTTGTTAGTTTTTCTGTTCTTTGTCACTATTAATAGTGATAAATTTTGATACTTTTACTTTAAGTATTGTTTTCTGATACAAATATTTAAGGAACAGTATAGATGGCTTCAACCGCTTTTTATAAGTCCCTCTTCTTTCCAATCATATCGCTTACTGAATTTTTCAAAATTTAGATTAGAGGCGTCGAGGAAAAGATAGGCGCCGCGAGATTCATGAATCTATATTGTCAGTAGCGCAGCTTGTTTCCATTTTGAAAGTTCCACTATATTGCTAAAACGGATTAGAGGTAGTAGAAATTAATCTGATAATATAAAGAAATCTTCTACAAAATAATGAAATTTAGGGGAGGGAGACAATAATCGAATTTCAGAAAGATAGGTATTCTAACAATATTGGTTTTTAATTGGTAAACAATGATTAAAAAAAACAAAATAATTCTAATAAAAAATTTGAAAGTAAAACTTGACACACCTTTTTTTAAATGTTTTTAAAGTTTTCATTCATAAAAATAAATGATGAGAGCATCGATGATCTACACATTAAAATAAATAAACCTATCATAATCAATATGAATTACTAGGTATAATAAATGAAAAATTAATAAATTGACTATGTAGATTTCTAATAATATATGATAAACGTGAATCGTAATAATTATAACCTGAAAATTTTTGTCGAAGAATCGTCGACTTAATACAAAATGAAATACATACTATAATTACCTAATAATCAGTATTCACTTTTAAATATTTCATTCATCAAAATATATCTGCGTAACGTTACATCTTACACGATTTAAAAACAAAATCAATTACTTAACAATCGCATCTCTTTCATGTACAACTATTCACACAATTCACATTCGCTCGTTTAAAATAAAAGGTGAGGAATCACTTTTATCACTATCAATTGCTTACAGTCTTAAAGTTCCCATGAAACACTACTACCACTGCTAGTACTATCAGTTACTGAAGAGTGTCTTCTTATTTGAGGCCACTCAAAATGACACTTTGCCATTTCATCTGTGTTTATTTCGTCAAGTAATTTTTGGTCCACAAAACGCATGCGTGCTGTAATTCCTACGGTCGTTGGCCTTTTCGCTGGATCTACATCCAGCATCATTTTAAGTAATTTAAACTGTAAATTAAATTCATTTGGATTAGAAAAAAAATCATATTTTTTTATCTTCTTGGTAAAAAGTAGATTAACAAGCATTAAAATAGCATAATTGCTTTTTTAACATTTAAACTTAAGAATTTACTGTGCAGATAGTATCTCTATTTACCTCAGTTGGATACTGATGTTCAAAGTCGTTGGGAAATTCAAACTCCCTTATTTTGGTTAGAGTTTTCACCCTTTCCATGTGAGTTCCAAATGGAATCATCAATTCAACAAGTATGATACCCAATGAGTAGATGTCCACTTTAAAATTGTACCTTTCCCCATTCATCTGTTCTGGAGACATGTACAAACGAGTTCCCACTCTAGCTGTATGCTGAATTCCATTTTTTGAGTTTGTATCAGACGAATCACCTGGAATATGAACTTTGTTGTAACCTTCAGTCATTGCCACTAGTCCAAAGTCTCCAATTTTCACTTTATTATCAAATGATAAGAAGATGTTCGATGGCTGAAATTCAAAATAAAAGATGTGCCTAATTAATTATTATTATATTTATATGTTACTCCGCTTGATTAAAGCGATTCTAAAAATTAAATAGATTTTTTAAATCTATATAATTATCAAATAAATAAAAATTACGAATAATCACCTTCAAATCTCGATGAATAAGACCTTTCAAATGAACATATTGCACAGCATTAACAATCTGCTGGAAAATATTCATAACGCGTTTAATATCTCTAGGCTGATTTTGTTTGTTTAACCATTCACTCAAACTCATTTTTTTACACAACTGCATCTGTATATACAGAAACATCATTGGCGACTTTGTACTAGATCCTTTATCTCTCTCTTCACTTTTACTTGTTCTATTACTTTTGCTTTTTTTAAAAATTATAGAATTAGTAATATTATCATCGTTACATTCACTAATATCATTATCATTTGTTCCACTTGTTTCTTCTATCTCTCCATCTGACTCGGAGTCCTCTTGTAAATTTTCCTGGTCATAATCATGAGAGGATTCCTGAGATTCTACCACTGCGTCGTTTTTATCAGTTGCAAAGACAATGAACGAATCATTAATCTTGTTATTTAATTCGTAAGCTTCATGAGCACTGTCTAGAGAAGATTGGTCGCTCGGTGGCACATTGATGTGATATGAATTAGATGATTTTGTTTCATTGACACACAAACTTGAAAGGAAATCAGAATCGGGGAAGTTGTTCTTATTTAATAAATCTTTATCTTTCTCTTCTTGCCAACCAGCTGGTGGACATTCTATCCACGAATTGAAATAACGAACCACGTTTTCGTGCTCTAAAGTTGCTAAAGCTCGAACCTCTCTCAACACTCGTTCTCTGGATTTGAGGCTGAAGCAAAACAAGAAAAATTAATTGAAAAAGTGAATTCTGAGGAGTACAGAAGAGTATAGCAGAAATTTTAATTCAGCTTCGTACCTGTTTGAGAGAGTTATTCTTTTAATTGCATATATGCGTTCGTCGATTTTATTTTGAGCCTCGAAGACAATTCCAAATCCTCCTTTTCCTAAACAATTAAGAGGTTGATAATCCGTAAGAAAACGAGAAGTAAATTCAGATCCGCTACTATTGAGCGAAGCGTTTGGAATCTCTTCCTTTTTTTCTATATGTGTCTCGACGATGCAAGGCTGTAAAAAATTTATTCATTTTTACTACAAAACGTATAATTAAGAAATAAGGAAATAAAATTACATGAAATAAATCTTACAGGAAGCATTGCATCTTTGACTGCAGCATTGGCATGGAAAAGACTTTGTGTTATCATAAAGTTTAAAACAATTGCTGTAGTGATTGAAATCAACAATACTTCTTTCCTATAAAGAAAAAACAAACATTAAAGATTAGAAATTGATTTATAATTTAAAAATAGGAAGATAATAGCATCATATTTAAATTCTACTTACCACCAAAACCACAGCGATGTAATAATTATTGGCACTGAAGTATCTTCCTCTTCCTTCTTGAAGTCATCACTTGATGATTCTTGTTCCTCAGATACATTAGTTATTTGAGGAATAGTTGAGTTTTGACACTGACTTTCATTGTTGATAATCAACTGTTCTTTAGAGTACAAGTAGAATCCGTTTCCTTGGAATATAAAATATTAATTTTTAAATAGAAATTATATATTTCCTACAAATAACAATATAATTGTAAATAGGCAAGTACCGTTTATATAATTCGAACTGTACAAAACTGACAAAGCCGTGGATTTAACATCTTCCTTAGATTCTAAAGAATTATCATTCTCAAATCCAAACTCGTCATTTTCTGAAAAAGCTTAAGAAGAAATAATTTATAAAAATTTTGAATTAATGATAAAGATATAGGAAATAATGAATAAATACCGATTGCAGGGTAAGGATTCCATGGGAATTTAGGAATATTTTCCTTTGATGGAGTGGAGGGTTGTAGAATTGTTTTTAATGCTGGGTTTTCCTGAACATAAAGCTGCTGATTGTACATTCCTAAATAAAGTCCAGGATTGATTGATAATTCGGGATCCCATAATCTTTGACTTATTTCAAATAAATTTAGTTCCTTCACACCGGAATTTCCATTGGCTTCGTAATTGTCGTCTTCTTTCCACACACTGACAATCGGAGAATCAAACTGAAAAAAATATTACATTAACTTTAATATTAATTTTAAAAACTAGAGTAGCTTATGAAACAATTCAATTATTTATTTTTTAATTCATTAACCAACCTTGTACTCCCATAATTTTATGTTTGGATCGCTTTTATCGACCGCCCAAATAAGTCCTTCCGGCACGATCGCTTTTATTTCAAAATCGAGGGTTATTTTATTTTGTACAGTATGACAATCTAGATTTTCCTTTGGTGGCAATGAAAGTCCATGTTGGCCGACGCTGAAATTCCATCTGTAAAAATAAAAATACAATATGAAATAGATTCAATTGCTTAAGAATGAATAAATATTAGATGAAAAATATTTCATTTAAGAGAATAAAATAAAGTAAATAAATACGAAAGTACCTTTCGTATCCAGTTCGGGATTCCACACTTCGAATAGTTAACTGACTTCTTTTAATGACAAGTACTTCCTTTTTGACATAAGATTCGCCACCTGTTGTGTTTTTACAACCATGAATATCACACTCGTATAACACTTCTCCAGTTGAAACAGACACTCCTGTTAAAATTTTAAAGGTATTAAGTAATTCAGAAAATGATTAGTTGAACGAAAATTAACACTATATATAATACAGGGAACTGACCATAAGATCGAGTTACTTTCCCTCCAGAAAATACCAAGTCGGAGTAACGAAAAGAGGATTCTAATAATTGATCCGATGTTAATGGCACAGCTTCCATATTTTCGCCATCGAATTTGTATAATCCCCCACTCAAAGACGGAATTATACGAACCCATTGGCCATGATTATCTAGCTGTTTAAAAAATAGAATTAGTAATTTAGAGTAAACATAAAACTAAATTTAGATTTCTTTTTTAATTGTAGTTTTATAGAGAAATGATAAATTAAAACTACCTCTCTTTGATGAATGTTTGATGAGAGCATTGCTTCTTTTCCTAAATTTAAAGTCCATGCCTGCTTTCCTTGATGTGCAGCATCAAGGGCAGTTACTTTTCCATCCAAAGTATTTACAAAAACAAGACTGCAAAAGACAATGAGGTTTTTTCTGATTTTAAAATTAATTAAGATTTGGAATTTTTAAAAACAAATATACATGTGTCATATAAATGTCCTTTAAATTATAAATAATATTAAAATAATGAAAATCTTCTGGGTAGTTTCTAGATTCTAGAACATTCTTAGCATTTTGAAAACTGATTAAAGAAAAATATGGAGACGTTTAAACAATTTTTTCTAATGCTTCGAAAAATTACTGAATGCATAAAAAATGTCTCACAGTTTAAAGTAGAGCTTTACACAAACAACCAGCCCAAATAATAATAATCCCTTTTCCTACCTTTATTACATCATCTAAATTTTTTGTCTCTTTCGAAGTTTGATTAAAAAAAAAAACCCATATCAAACAATATTCTGGTGTTTTTTCTTCTAAAAACGGAAACATACTCTTAGAAATAAGTTGAATATATTTTTAATTGTTTTAATCTATAAAATCAGGCCACCTTGTTGTATATAGGTATGACAACAATGACTCATCTCGCAGGTAGATAAACAATCGGATTTTCATTTAGAAAAAGCCATTCTTTAAATATTTTTTTGTTCTCGTCAATTAGAATCAAATAAAATAACTAGTAAAAAATTAAAAAGAATTTACGATGCAACTTAAAAATAAAAAATATATAGTAACCTGCGAGGTGGGTTATCATCTGATGTGGCATGGTCGCAGAATGGTAGTTGTCCAATTTCGGCACTGTTGACGAAAACATAACAACCCAAAGAAACAACAAATAAACAAATCAATGTCCCTTTCCATTGCAGTATGGTAGACATTTTTTAGTCACTTCAATAAACGCAATTATTTCTAAAAAATCACTATATCATTCTGATAAGGCGCACTGACATTAAAACTGTAGTAGACTCTGAGAGCTACATAACATAATTGATATAGGATAGGAACAACGAAACGTCCACGACAGTTCAGTTGGATCTGATTTGAACTTCAAACAAATAATAATCATGTAAAATAGATAGACAAAATAGAGGGAAAAATGTTACAACCGCGCTCATTGAGGACTGCATATGTGTGTATATTTATATATACATATATGTATTTAACTCTACACTTCCGAATGTAGGTCTAAAGGCTCTTTCACACCTTTTACATTTCATTGCAGAAATTATGTTTGTGTTTACATACATACATATGTACTTAAGAGTAAAAAAGGCAGAGTTTTCCGTTTTGTACAATTTTCCATTCTCTATCTTTGTAACTCTTGTGCACTTTCTATGAAATTTGGTAAAATGTTATATAAATTTATAAGTGTGATAGAGCCCTAAAGTTCATACTACATACACAATCATATATGAATACGTAGTGTAGAGTGTGTCGTGGCACTCGTGGCCCAATAGGCGTGCGTACTTCAGATTTCTCCCCTTTCTTTTTCTGCGTTTTTTTCTTACAAATCGAAATTTCAATATGTAAGAGAAGGACTTTTTAAGGTTTAATATTATACAATAACAGAGTTAAAATATTTTATATTTAATAAAGTAAAATTAATTTTATTTTAAATTATTTAAAAAGCGCGCCTTAGTGCATGCGCATTATCAAATCGAGTCTTTGCCAGGGCAGGTGTAGATTTCTTTTTTAATATTTATATTTTTTCGCAAAATAACTTCTGCTTCATACTTTCTGAAAAAACGAAATTTTCCTAGGAGTTGATTATAGATTTTAAAAATTCTCCATCTTTGTGTGACTTTCTTTAAAAATAGCATTAAATAACCGTTTTTTGGCACAAGGTCAAAACCCAAAATTCAAACGCGGACATTATGATTGACGACAGTGGCGTACTCTTGAGTTTTATTACATATACATACTTTTAACGTTCCGCCTTTTGACTTTTAATATTCTATGGCTCTGATTTTTTATTGCAAAGTGCCATTTGCTAAGTGCAGTGAAGTGACGTGAAGAAAAAAAGTTTCCTGTTTTGGACGGTATGCAATAAATAATTGTTATATTTTTGTATAGTTATTAGAAAATTGACCTTTGTTGTAAAAAACGTGAACTATTTTGAAAAAGTTCAAGTGTCGAGATGAATTTAGCATGCCAATAAAGCTCGTGTCTTTCCTCCAGCCATGCCTGAGGACAATAATAGATTTGGCTGGAACCTACAGTCTGATTAAATAAATAGGATTGTCTCAGTCGCAAACACTCGAACCATTGGTGCTTAATAAGTGTTTCTTTAATCATATGTAAGTGACCTCTTGATTTCAGTACCAGATATTTTATTTCCTTTTGAGATTTGAGCTACATAACCTTGCTGAATCCAGATTCTATGAACTTCAATTCCTCCATAAATCGAAGTAATATAAATAAATAATTCATATTTTTCTGACAGGGAATTTTGTAGTATCAAATATTATTCTAAAAAATGGAAATTAATCTTTATCTCGTAGTGATTCTTTAAAAAAAAAAGGAAAGGAAATTTGTGACATTTGCAGAGTCTTCCTTTCAAAGAGAAAATCTTATTGTGATTCGAAAATATTTTGACCGTGTGTTTATTATTAGATTAGATTTGTTCAAGTTGCATTATGTCGTCTGTATTTGGCAGGAACGATTTCTACTGGATGATTTACTTGATGTTGATTTTCAAATTCAATTTTTTTATTATATCTTCTAATTATAATTATTTATTTAATTGCTTAAGATTTTTTCCTTTACAATTTACAATTTGCAGACTTTTGTAAAATCGAAGAAAATTGGACTAGGATGACGAAATTCTTTTTTATTTATTATATATTTTTTTATTTGTTGGAATCTTCAGGTTATATAATTTAGATAATTTATAAATTATAATAGCCTGGCTGTAGGAAGACACGAGATAATTTAATAAAACATTTTTAAATTTTTCATTTCACAATGTATCGTTATTAACGAAATATTTACATTGTCAGGAATTATGGAAGGTCAACAATTTTGCTTACGGTGGCACAATTTCCAAAACACACTTCTCAGTTCTTTACCAAAGTTATTGGATGGAGGCCACCTCACGGATGTTACTTTGAGTGCTGGTGGGCGACACATACATGCCCACAGGATAATTCTTTCAGCTTGTAGTTACTACTTTAAAGAATTATTTAAAGTAATTAATTTCATTCCAAATCAATTTAAACTAACTGATCAAGAATTCTCATATAACTAAATGAAAAATACTTATAAAATATTTAAATAGGATTCTTGATTTTAATGAAAATATTCGACAAAGGGGCATTTAGTAATTTGCACAACTTTCAGGACTTGAATACGTCCCATCATCCTGTTATCGTTTTACCAGGAATGGAGTATTCAAATTTGTGTGCACTAGTCACATTTATGTACAATGGAGAAGTAAATATTTATCAGGAACAATTGCCTGCATTATTAGCAATGGCAGACACTCTGCACATTCGAGGACTAGCAGATATTGCTGGGGTAAGCTCCTTTTATTATTGCTTGAAATGTTGGTAATTCAATCTCCTAACGTTGTTCTATGAGTTTGGAAATTACTAATCAAGACATTATTAAGAAACATATCTCAAAAAATATAAGCATTGTAATCTATAACTTTTATAAGAAAGGGGATTTAATTTTCTAAAGAAATTCAACCTCAATTTTTCAAAATTAATACGTAACTTTAGCTATCTCTAAAATAAAATAATTAATTTTAATTATTAACTAAATTTACTATACTTAATTTAAATGGACACTGCCATTCTCTTTATTGAAGGAAAATAAGTCATGCATGCTGGTGTTTAGCTGACGTAGAAAAAAAGTCGCTGAATGAAGGTTTTGGGATGTCACAATGCTTGACTTAAAAATTAGCAATGAAACAAAAATTAATTTTATAGTCTCAAATTTTCCTTCAAATTCATAGGTTTCAAATTTTCAGTAGCTCTAGTTGTTACAATTATAATTGCAATTTTCAAATTGTAAATCTTCAAATTATTAAAGAGCATGAATTTTCCAACGTAAAGAAAAGTTTTTTATGTATATTTCGTAGTTTCCCTATTTTTGTAGATAATGTAGTAGTACCACCACCTAATAAGTAGAATTAATGGATCCTGTCTTCTTACATTGTCAACCCAGTATCTTTCCTCAATTCCTAAAATTAAAAACACTAAAGTGATATTAGAAAACTGATACAACACTTTTGCTTGCTCCTTTTTTAATCTTGATATTACCCTATGATCGTGTTGTTTTGTTCAGGTCACTTAAACACATTCACTGTCGTTCCTCAAGAAGTACTTCACAGAGGATTTAGCCAGTACATATTATGTGCGTATGTGCATCGAAGGAACGATAATGAATAAAAACGATATCCACGAGATCAAGAATCGTTGTGTGTGTTGCAACTAAATGCAAGTGGATGCATCCCATGGAACCTTACCCCATAGAATGAATTTACAGGTATATTTAAAATAGATTCTTCTCGAATAGACACCTAGTTCTCTTGATACAGTTTAGTCAATTTTTTTGAAATAAAAAGGCTTTCGATTTCGATATTCTGGGTCGTTTATCAAATTTTCTACATTAAACTGAACCATGCTAGGACTTTTATTTGTTGTTGATTTTGGTTCCTTTATATTCTTACATGTTATCATCTCATTAATTTCATTTGCTCGCTTTATATTAACGATAGATTTTCTTTCCATTTAACTAAAATCCCTCGAGCTGGTTTGACGTTGTAGAGACGCATTGTTCTCATGGTGGATTGGTTCTACTTACATGAATTCCTTTAGTTTCTTTACTAAAAGTGCAATTCTATAAATGAGATAATTTATTTGATTATATAAGCAGTAATTTCCTACCAGCTTGAGAGATTGGCAAACGACTCTGAATTAAAAGACCCACAGACAAGAAACTAGGCAACAAGCCTTCGAGAAAGGAGAAAAATTATTATGCTTAAAATTAAATGTTTAATGGTTTTTTGAAGCGTTAAATCTAACCAGAAATGATTTCCATTCCAGAAAAATTCGAATTACGATAATGGAATGGTTGTCGATCCACCAATTCCTTCTCAGGAAAAGGAAGTGGCGGACATGACGATAATGACGGAGGCAAAAGACATTAATCTAAGTTCAGATACGTTGGAATCAGTACCTGAAAATTATGGGGTCGATAACATAGAAGAGGAATCATCGAACGATTTAGATAGTATTCCTTGTAGTGTGAAAACTAAACCCTACTATTCCATAAATGCAAAGCTAAACCAAAGAGAAAGGAAATCTGTGATAGGAAATGTCCCTCCTATAAAACAGATTGAGACAAATTATGTAGGAAAGGTGGTTGAAGAATCGCCACCGACTATCGAAGAGAGAAATTTAATTCTAGAAAATTCGAAGCCACCACCGATTTTAGATGCGAATTTTAAATTTCTTTCTGGATCGCTTTCTAACAGAACTTCACAGACTTGCAATAAAACAAGTGTGACTTGTCTAATTTGTGGTAAACAATTGAGTAATCAGTATAATTTGAGAGTTCACATGGAAACTCATAGTAATAGTTCTTACAGTTGTACAGCCTGCTCGCATGTGTCACGTTCTCGTGATGCTCTCAGAAAGCATGTTTCGTACAGACATCCTGTAACGTCCCCGCAGAAACGTCCTAGATATAATTCGTCAAAGCCATAGAAAATTTGTTGTCCAATATTAAAAAATTTGTTAAATTGTGGCAAATCTCCAAGAATAGATAAATTTTCCATCGGAAATTGTTTTCATTTTGGAGATAAATTTTGGGGTATGGAAGTTTTGAGGAGTTTGAAAAACACTGAAAAACCTTGATGGTTTCTGAAAGTAGATATTGATGGAAGAGTGAACAAGTTCCTTGAGACCTTTAGTGTTCAAATTGTTATTGTTTCCTTGTTATCGTTAAATCGTTTTAATAAAGACATCTTAGATATACGACATGTATATATAATCTTCTTTTTCACGATGAGCTGTCCTTTTTGTCCATTGTCATTAGGTCATCTAACTGTCATATATTTAAGTTTTGTAGATAACATTTATGTAAATATGTAGAATTGTTTCCCTATGAATGGTTACGCTCAGAAAAGTTATAAAATAAATATATTTTAAAGTGGAATTTAGTGGTCTTTAGTGAAACTGTCCTTGTTCATACATATTTTAAAAAACAAAATTGGGAGAACTGGGAAATATATTTTAATCAAAATTAAAGTCAATTGTATATTAAGAATTGTATTAAAAAATAATATACAATATTTGTAAGCTACACGATAAATAAATAAAATGCTTTTGTAGTTAGTTATGCCACCAAAATTATGAGAAAAAACGTGACAATTTGACATTCGGGAAATTGATTAAATCTTCTCCACGCGCCACATTTTAGTATTGCAGTCCTGGCCCACGGAAATCAAAGTCTCCTCATCCAACCAAACGAGACGAGTAATTTGACTCTGTGGATGTGCATCTGAAATTAAGAAAAAATATTGAAAATTAAGACCGATTCCCTGAATTTTCTAAACATAAGAACAACTTTAAAATCCACGTACTTTTAATAATAGTATGTTTTGCCGGATTTGTTAAACTCCATATTATAATTGTCGTATCGAGACTTCCACTCGCTACCATAATTGAATCTGGTGACCAGGCGACGGAATTTACTCTCGCATTGTGGAAGCCCCATTCTCTATCGTGTGCAAACTAAGAAAAATGATTAACATCAATTAATTCCAATATTATTTCAAATTTAGAATATTAACATTTTCAGTTTTAATTGTTAAATATCTGCAATATTATCCACAATCGAAATTGGTCTTTCGATGAAAACTTACCAACTGAAAATCCGATAAATGCAAGTTATAAAGTTCACATGAATTATTAATTTCCATTAGAATAGATAGAGAGAAAAGTGATAATTAAATAAATACTTAATAAATAAAATGTAAATTCACCTTGTATTCCGGAAGCGAATAAAGAATGACTTTTCGGTTAGCATCGCAAGCAACCACATAATTATTGTCAGGACTGTAAGCGACGTCTGTGATCGAACCTAAATGTTCTAATTCAGTCTTCGGAGATAATTTCGCTCCCTCTAAGGTATAAATATGAACCTTGTTATCGGAAGTTCCACCTACTGCAACTTCTCCATTTCCTTGATTGATTGAAACACAAGAGGGTTCGTAATCAACCGGTAGACCAAATACTTTTCTTCCATTTTGGAAGACCGTTAACTGAAAAATAACAAACAAAATTGCTTTAAAAGGTTTCTTTCACATGTGTTTTGGTTAAAAATAATACTCTCTTTTTAATCATAATGCTTCATTTTGAAATTTTAAATTCGGAAAATGTTTTATTATAAAAACACTAAGCACCTGTCTGATAGAAGCGACGACGACAATATCACCATAAATATCAAGACCATGAGGTTGAGAATCCAATTTTACAGATGCAGATTCTGAATAAGAATTAGTTGCAATATCAACAACTCGCAAATTATCATCGATTCCAGCAGTGTATAAAGAATTTTCCGCTGCCTTCATTCCGTTAATTTGATTTCCGTGACCTTGACCTTGAACACGATCATTTTCTCCAGTCTTAGCGTTCCAATTTGTGATATATCCGTCGTGTGATCCGGTGTAAATTGTACTTCTATCAGGACTTAAGGCTAATACTGTTATGGGTTTGTTGTGTCCCTTTATTATTCTGAGAGGTTTGCTTGGATCGTCAACGTTGAGATAGTTTATAAATCCACTGAGTGAAACTGAAAGCAGATGGTTTCCTTGCCATAGACAACTTACCTAAAAAAAAAATAATTTTTAGTTTCGATTCTAATAATTAATAATCTTTTCTACATTCTCTTAATTAATGTTATAAGAGGACATTTGATAATTTAAATAGATTTAAATACGTACTTGTTGATCATCAACGGTCGATCCCATGTTGAACTCACTAATAATTGATCGAGTTTCAACATCCCAGAGTTTGCAAGTTTTATCTCCAGATGCTGTTAATAATTGTGTTCCATCTGGTTTCCATGCCACCTGTTGAATATTTTGATTAAATTCATTTTCTTTCTCTAAAATTTTAATCCTTATTTTAAATGTATTTAATTTCTTACTCCATAAACTCCGCCTTGATGAGCAGGAGAGCCAACTTCCCCAACAATTTCCGACGAAACTCCATCATAGATAAATACTTTTCCATCAAATCCGGCGGAAGCAAAAAGATTTCCTGACGGTGAATAACGCACGGCTTGAACGAATCGAGTGTGATCTTGTTTTGTCATTCTAATTGAAAAAGGACACTTTATAATAGACTGAAAGAAAATATTAATTTTGTTTGACACTTTTAAAAAAATCTTACTTAAATTTAAATGGCGGGCCTTCAAAGACAGCAATAGTATTATCTTCACTTCCAGTAATCAGTCTAAATGGTCTCGCAGGTCTAAAGTCACAAGAATTGATCGATTTGCTCTGACCAGAAATTTCACCAACAGAAGTTCCTGTTTCTGCCATAAATACATGACCGAATCTGAAAAATTATTTTTTATAAAAAAAATCGAAATATTTATAGATTCGTTTAACAATTAAAAAACTTAAATTAAACATTTTTTCAATTAGTAAAAACTTACAAACCTTTCTCTGCCTTCGCCAACAACAACCATACGTTGACTGTCAGGCGACCATGCAATATCCTTGATTGGTCCACTAATGGGTTGAAATTCATTTTTTAATATGTGTTCCTTATTAACTGTATCCCAGATTCGAATTTTCCCAGATTGGTCTAAATTCATTTGAGAAATTAAAATTTTAATGTGAATTAGAGATTCATATAATTTCAATTTAAAAACTTGAAAAGAGAGTATTCGTACCTCCAGAAGCGATGTAAAAACCACTTGGAGAATATTTAGCAACGTTCACAGGGCAGGAGTGTTCAGTATAAATATCAGCAATAGCTGGATTCTGCAAAAAATTGCATTATTTATTATCACTGCGAACATTAGCTTTTAATATTAATGAAAAATAAGACTCACATCAATATTTCGAATAATAACGCTATTTCCATTGGTGTATAAAAAATTCTTTCCTTTTGGATCGCCACCTAACACCAAAGGTTGTCCTCTTTGTGTGCGAGGTAAAGTCGCAAATATGTATTCTGAAGTAAGATTTAAAGAAAATTTAAAAAAAAATCAAATTGATATGTCATTTCAATGCAATTGGGTTGACAAAAATATAAATATATATTTGAAAATTGACCTCGAAACTAATTTTCTTAGCTTTGTAGAATAACACCTACTCCATTTGATAAATTGGCTGGAATCCAGACCCAAATATTACAATCTATTTTTGTTACGAATGTTAGATTTCTATTATTATGTGTTTAAATTCTATAATTCAAGTAAATTATAATTTTACATCTCTCGAAAAGAAAGATAAACTAACAAAATAAAAAATATTCTAAAAATAAAAATCACTCCTAAATCTCTATATTTTAAATATTTTGTCATAATCAAAAAATATTCCGAATACAAAAACTAAAATATTAATTCCTCTTTTTAAAACCAAAATAAAAGATGACACTATATAAAAAAATGATAATGTATTTCTAAAAATAATCAATTTTTGGATCATTCTTGATTTTCTCGATTCCAGTCACTAAGTTAAAAATAGTTCACTTAATAAAACAATTAACCACCTGTTACATTTTACAATAATTTCTCAAAACAAAAATGACAAAGTAGTTGACTTTGAAGCTGCTCTATAATCGCTCTAATAAAAAAAATCGCAAAAATTTAATATTTTTATTTTTGCAAAATAATGATGACACTCATGACTCATTCCGGAACTACTAAATCCTGAGGAAATATACTTTAATATAAAATCATTAATTACATAAAGGAATGAATAACGGTCCACAAAATTTCGGCATTTTGTCGGCGACTATATACGTGAACAAATAATAATCTGCGTGGCAAATCTGAGAAAGTTAAAAATTGATGACAGTACTTACTAGTTTCGTAGGACATCCTTAATTAGGTGATTCACTTTATTTAACTAGATTTGTTATAAATCCGGGCAGACTCCGATAAAAGGAGATTTGTCACCAACTCAACAGTTTATAAGTTTCTATATCTCTATAGTCTGTACCTCCCCCACACAGTCGCACACTCAACACTCAACAACCTCAACACGAATATTTGTTCCGCCCTTCTCCTTATTAGGTTACGTTAGAGCATCGAATATGCGAATTACAAGATATCTCTTCTAAAGTACCTTTGAACAGCCAGTATTTTACCAATTTGATTACTCATTTAAAGAAAAGCTAAAAAAATTCTTTTAACCAATTTGAAGTATTTAGAAATGCAATATTTCTGATATCGTTTTTTTTTACCTCTATTCCTATTTTCATTTTTTTTTCAATTTATTTCTTTCATTTCTGAGATCTGATTTTCAAAAAAATTTGTTCACCAGGAGCGCCACTATTTCGAACTTCTTTGCTAATGGCTGACTCCAGTCGATAAGAAAGAATCGATAACGAAAATTGACAATATTTTTTATTATTATTTTTAATATAGATAAATAATGAGAGTAAATGTTTTGAGTATATTAGAAAATAAAGACAATTATTTGTTTGATGGTGTTTTTGATCTTGAGTTATATAATATTCACCTCTATATTGTTAAAAGAAAAAGGATTTATTTTGTCACACATATTTTAATGATTTTAATTTCAAATAATGGTTATACTCTGTGTGATTTATTTATTTAAATTTTTCTAAGTAATTTTTTTTCTTTTTTAGGAAGATAGATTAATTTAATTGCTATTAAGTTTATTTTGTTGGAAATTCTATATTAGTTTATCAATTTTAGATATTCTTGAGAGTATTCTATTTTCAGAAATTCAGAAGCAAAGTGAATTTAGTAATTTTGTTTTGATAATTATGTGAATAAAAAGTTTTTCACGAGAACGAAGCCCCCATGAGGTGATGTAGGTTCATCAGAAAAAGTTTTCATAAGTGCCCGGATAGCTCAGTCGGTAGAGCATCAGACTTTTAATCTGAGGGTCCAGGGTTCGAGTCCCTGTTCGGGCGCACTTTTTTGCATTTGATTTCTATATTTTTCTACTCAATAATTATTATTTCTCAGAACTACACTATCTTCTTTTTTACTTCTTATAAGTGATTTATTTTTTAATATCCATAGGAATTTCGTGAATTCTTTGTAGAAAAAAACTATAAAATTAAATATAGAATTATTGAACAATTTTAAAAGTGAAGAAATTTTTAAATAAAATTTTGTGTACTTAAAATTGGATATCAATTAATTTTAAAAATGTTAAATAGTTCCTAATTAAATGAATCATTGTTTTTGATAATATTGGAGATAAAATGTCTTGAAAATTCAATTATTCCTCAGATTATTACAATGCGAAGGATTTAACAATTCTTGTGTTAATAAAAAAAAAATATTTTTCAGAATACTTGCAACTAGACATTGTTCGCTATACAAAAGCTTTAAAATTTGCTACTTACTTGATAAAATTACAATTTTGGGAGCGATATACAAATTAAATTGTAAAAACGCAATAAATATCTGAGTTTCAAATAAATGAAATTTATTTAATATTTGAACATATTTGAAAACAACAAAAGTTTTTGGAAATACGTTAAACACTTTTACAAACTGACAAATGATTGAAATAACTTTTTTTCGTTGTAAATAATATATACATAAATGACAGGTGTATTTATACAACAATATCTTGAAACCGAAACTTTCTATAACATTGAAATTACTTTATTATTTCCAATAATGTACACTAGCTTGACTTGACGAGTAATTTATTGTTTTGGTTGGTTGAGGAGCTCGTCGAGCATTTTCTGTTCGGCTGAAATTAAAAAGAGATAATCCGTTAATAAAATTAAAGCAAAATAATTTTCATATAAAATATCTAAAGACTAGAATATAATTAATTTCTTATTATCAAATTTTTATTTAAAAATTTTTTATTTAATTGTACTGATTATATGTGTATTCTTTGAAAAGTTGAAGTGAGAATGACAACTAAATTTATTATTACCTATCATTGCAAGCTTCTTCTCTGCAGCTAATTTTGCTTCCTTTGCTGGCCTTTCTCGTTCTGCAATCTCTCGAAGATTTGTTTCATAATTACTAAATCGTCTGTGATTGTAGGCTCCATAAATAATTCCAGAAATAAGTAAGGTCCACCGGCAAGCCTGAAATTTATTTTACATTGAATATATTGAATTTCCGACACAATTTTCATAACCAATAGCATAAATTATAAAAGCGAGAAAATCAAGTAAGATGTTAAGGCAATTAACTTTTTTACACAATTGAATCAAATGAAAGTACAGGTCAATGACAAAATTAAATTCTTTGGAAACTCTCGTGGAATAATATATAGGTTAAAAAACAAAGCTCGTTCTAAAAATCTTTCGAAAATAACAATTGAAGATAGAATAAAAAAAAACAATTTCCGATCAATAGGTTCGAACGGTTTGATTTAGCAACAATAGAAACTTCCTGAAACATTAAAAATTGAATTTTCTTTTAAATTATCAAAGAAATTATATAATAAAACCCAAATCCCTAAAACTACAGTGCGAATCTATTGTTTGCTTACGTTAAAAAATCTCCCAATTTTTAAATTTCGGAATCGAGGATTACTAGAAAAGGGATAATTTTTTTGTTAACATCTTTTTGATTAATTATAAATACCTTAATTAAAGGAGAAACCCGCACGGGTCTTGGATTCAGTTCCACAGCCGACATTTTTAGTTTTTACTCGTGTGGAAAAATCAATGCTCGCTCACATTCACGTAGTACGTTCACGTGATCTGGGCACCTTAGCCAATGACAAAAGTCCTAAAAGGAACTAGAAAATTTTCATTGGCTAAGCTGCCTAATGACAAAACGGTAAACGACGACATGAGAATGGCACTTTATTTTTAATTTTTAAAAACAATATCAGAAATGACAATACAGAACAATAGATATCTTTAACAATAGTTTTTTATATACTTTAAATTGTTTCAACAATTTCTTATCTTCAATTTATATTTCATTACTTATATTTTAAACGAATAATAAATGACTATTTTTATTATCTTTTAAATAATTTATAATTATTCATATTATAATAAATATTATAATCATCTTATAAGAGCTTATAATTTTAAAAATACTGAATTTTAATATTGCGTAAAACGAAACAATTAAATTTTGAGATTAGATTCAGAAGGTATTGAAGAAAAAACTCTACCAAAATTCTTTATGTTCTTTTAGCTTACATTTTTATTGTTTATTCATATTGGCATTTGGCATCATACACGTGTAAATGTAATCAATATTAAAAGTAAAAAGTGTAATGAGTATGTAAAAAATGATCATTGCTCAAAGAAAAGATTTCGTTATTATTATTACCAAATTTCGTATAAATGGTACTTAGACGTTAAAAATATAATATACATATAAAAAAACACTGCTATTACAAGGCAATGTCTATAATATAGTACATGCAAGTTCTCTGAGTATATGTAGAACTACATTAAATCAATCTTCCGATTGTTGACATATATATAATATATATATATATATATATATTAAAAAAAATTAAATTAAATTAAAATTATATTACTGCATAAGTATATAAATGCCTTAAGAAATATGTATAAGTATAATGGCCTGGAAAACTTACAAAATTTTAACACAAACTAGCAAGTTTGAAACGAACAAAACTAAATACGAAAATGACACTGAAAAAGTCACTTTCTTCTACCAATTTGCATCACATTACGGTTGAGAAAAATTATTCTATTTTATTATTTACAAACTTCCAATTTCTTATAAAATATCTTTCTTTAGGGAATAAAATACATTATATGCATATTTCTCCTAAGATCCTATATTTCTAAAAACCTGAATAGTACTTTTGAAATTATAATAATTACGTAGATACGTTCATCATTCGTGATCTATTGTTTATTAAATGTGAAAATTCTGATATGCAGTACCTCCGTCTGTAATGATTTTTCATACACAACTATCAAACGATTTTCTTACATTCTCATTTCGTGTAGAAAAGGCATTCTATTTCACGTGTGGTGATCACCTATCATGTGTTATCACTTCTGTCGTTTTAATGTCGATTAGAGGCGAATATTTTAATAAAATTTCCATGATAGTTCCTCTTGAATGTGAAGCTCTCAATTTTAGAAATTTAAACTATTATTCGTTGGACGGAAATTGAAATAATCTTGCCATGAAGTGTGATTAATAGTTTTAAAAAGTGTCGAGCTATTGAACAAAGTATTTCGTTGTATTTATTGCTAAAATTCTAGGCGAAGTACAAATTTAAAGCGTATTTATGATTTATCAGATTATGATTACATTATTACGCGAAAGCTAACACAATCATACATATATCTATCATGTAAAATTTGTATTTTATTTGTGATACATACTTGGAATTGCATTCTTACTTTAATTAAAAATTTTACTTTGGAAGCAGTATAGAGCATAAATCAGTCTAATTTAAGAGCTCAGCACTATAACGATACATATGTAGCAGAAATTTCACGAAAATAATATTATTGACTCAGTTTTGTATATTTTTTGGACTCAGAGTTCAAATTTGACTGTTTTATTTTTTAATGTTAATCCTTAAAAATAAGTTTAAAAGTTGATCAAAATTTAAGAACAGCTTTTGTAATGCTGCATTATTGCACTGTGGATACGTGTATTATATATTTTCTCTTCTGAGTTTGAAATATGTAATATAAAGTTATGTATTCTAAAGAAAGCTAAATCCGCTTATAATACTATAAATTTTCACTTTGAAATAAGTGTCATTTTTAAATAAACTATATACATATTGATGCAGAGCTTTACTCTAAATTTTCTTATAGTATGTAAAATATGCCAAAACAATAGATATATTTTTTTCCTGAGCATCGGTTATAATCCTGAACTCTTTACTTATAATTATATATTTGTAATGGCAGTAATGACCAGCGGTTTAAGACTGTGAGTGTCACTCATCTGATACTCATTACATATACCTAGTTTAAATGCCTTTGCATACGTCATCCATAGCTGGACAGAAATACGATAAATTATAATTTACACTTTCAGATTGAGAATCTCCTTGAGATTGAGATTATAATTTAATTATGTTTAGCAGTGTAAAGAATAAAGAGAATTAGCACGATTACACCATACATATTTTTTGATTACTTAAAAAACGAGTTAAATTTTAATAAAATTTGGCAATTCGTGTAAACAGATCGCAATCAATTATTTCTTCTCTGTAATATATATGTTACGTTACGTTATAAAAAACGTAAGATTGTGGAGTGTTTTTCTTTAAACTAACACACATTGTCTAAAATGTATTAAGCTTATTCTTAATTCCTTGTACGTGCGAATTCTCTATTAAAGTATTTTATGTCCAGATTTACAATTAATAGCTTATAGCAGTACAGGCAAACCTCCAAGCTATAAATCGAAACATGTCGCGCTATTTGTCACATTAAACTACTAATTTCAGGGTCATAATTCATATCGTTGGGTGCCCATATTTAAATAAATATATGGGTCAGATTAATGTCAAATCACACAAGTTTTACACTTTATGTCGTACAATCTGTTTGAGGGTGAAATATGTTGTTTTTCAGAGGAAATTAGGCGTTGGGTATTTTTCCGATTTTAAAAAACATATTTCGTCGCCAACAGATTTTGTCCCTTGAAGTGTAGAATCTGCGTGATTTAAAATGGAATTGGTTTTCTGAATAATGAAAATTATATAATTGTGTAATTCAAAATGTCCGGCATTACACAAGCGATTATCCTTAGATCCTAAGGGTAATGTATTAGAGAATGCAGGTTTCACTGTAGTCATTTTATAAATATGTATCAAAGCAGACTGTCTAAAGACAACTGTCGACTACAACTTCACCTAGTTTAGTTAAAACTTCATCAAAGGTTAATCTCTCTCGTGGATCATAGGACCAACATAGAACTTGTAACTCCTGTAACGTAGGAGGAGCAGCTTTATGTGGTTTCCATACTAGGGTTCGCGCTTTAAGTTGCGTTAATACTGAATCATCATTAAGCTTATTAAATGGCAACTCCCCCTGATGAAACATTTCCCAAAGTAAACACGAGTAGGAATACACATCGCTTTTAGTTGAATATTCATCCTCGTAAACTGCTTCGTAAGGCAACCATCGCAGAGGTATTACATGATTTCGAAACTTTGTATACTCTTGATGATAAGGTTCTTTTGTCATACAAGACATGGAAATTTTAAGGGTGAGGTTACTGGCAATCAAGCAATTTCTTGCAGCAATATCTTTGTGTACAAAACGATGATCCGCTAGATGCTTGAGACCTCTGGCTGCTTGATTCGCCAAAGAAATTATTTGTGTAACAGATAATTGCGGTGCTCGAGGCTTAGAATCATGAGTAGGACTTGCAGTAATGTGATCTTTTCGAGAAGCAATTAAAAATTGCTTTAAATCGCCCCAGTCTGTATGCTCAATGATCATGTAATCAGGCTCCTCTTCTCGACAAAGACCAATTAGTTTTACTATATTCTCATGATTTAGTCTATGTAATAGGTCCAATTGACGTTTGAACTCTTGTAAAGCATTTTCATCTTTTGTATTGGTTAAACTTTTTACCATTACCACTATTTCCTTTTCACCATCCACTTGATATTTAGTAGAGAATACGTCGCCAAATTCTCCGCGACCGAGAGGCTTTAGATCTTTAATATTAGAACGAGAAATTGCGATTTTATCGTAGCTAATTTTTGACTTTTTCGAATGATTGCTACTTTGGCTTTGTGCGGTTTCCGCTCCATCACTTTTCTGGGACTCACGATTGTCTTTCTGCTTCGTAGAATTTGTCTTCACCCTTGTTTCCTTCAGTTCTGTTTGTTCTTCTTGAACGTCACCGTTGTCTAACTTTTCTGTAAGAATATTTTTAATTAGGATCAATAATATACTTTGTGAAGAAACGATAAAGATAACAAAAATTCAGCTTACCTTCTCCTAGTTCTTGTAAGTACTGTTGCTTTCTGCGCCTACGTCGATAACGACAGTACAACATCAATCCGACAACCAGGATCATGTAAGCGGCAGCTGCACTAAGTGTGATGGTCACTGTTTTCGTCATCATGGATGCATTGTCAGCATCTAGGTCCAAATCAGAACGGAAACTATCGCTTGCTAAATAAACAAATAATTCAATTAATTTATAAAATATCAATCTCTTCATTAGAGAAATTCCATGGGAAAAACTGCCTCCTCATTTACCTTTGACATTCAGTTGGATTTCTTCTCTTTTGAAACCTCCACTATTACCAGCGGTGCAACCATACTTTCCCTCATCACTCAGAGATATAACACTGATGTAAAGACTACCATTTGATAAAATCTCAAATCTTGAGCTATTTAGATTATTCATAAGAGAATCTTTGTCCCACTGAATTGTTGGCTTTGGGTCTCCTTCAGCTGCACAATGTAACATCAGAGGATAACCCTCCACTGCTTCTGTCGGATTTTCTGGTTGTACAGTGAATTTCGGAGAGACTGTAAAAATAGATAGAAAATATCAATTACTTTGTTATAGCAGAGCTTGGCGTGAAATAATTTCAGTAATACTATTTACATACCTACAACATCTACCGTTATGGTGTGATTAATAGAACCTTGCGCATTGCTCGCAATGCACGTATAATTTCCCTTATCACTTTCCAAAACGCCATTGAAATGAAGAGTGCCGTTGATGTCTTGAATGTGTTTAGCAAATTCTTGATCACCAGCTTTCACCCACTTTACAATTGGATTAGTAGAACCTTGGGCTTTACAAGAGACTTTGGAAGTTGAGCCACGTTCCAGACGTCTGTTAACAGGCTGAGGAGAAAACTTCAATTTTTTCTTTACAATTAGAGTTGCAGATTCCGAAAAAATGCTCTTGAATCCTTTTGTGAACACTTCGCACTTATATGTGCCTTTATCTGCCAAATCAACGTTTTTGAAATGTAATGTTACATTGCCGAGATGATCACTAACTCGATGTCTAGTTGGACCTCCTGATTCCTTCAATGGTTCTTCATCTTTGAGCCATCTAGCGTGCGTCACCGGTGGTTCCATTCCATCGTAAGAACAGGACAGCGTTACAGAGTCTTCTTCCATCACAGACAATGACTCCGGTGAACGAATTATAGACGGTGGTTCTGAGAAAAATTGATATATAAAATTAAGATGTTTATCAATCGTATACAATTTTTTTGTGTAGATGTTCTAAGAAAAAACGACGGCCATATAAGTATGGTAAATGCTTACTCGAAACGATTACTTGAACAGTCATTTCAGTTTCTCCTGCTAAATTTTCACCGACACATGTATAATTGGCCTCATCCTTGCCTATTTTAGCATTTGCAATAATCAGTGTATTATCTTGAACTCGAATTGGCCCAGAGTCGCTTATGATATGTCTTTCAGGATGTCGCCAATAAATTTTAGGAGTCGGAACACCTGCTGGCACCAAACATGTGATCTGAAGCTCTTGATTTTCTCCGACCACAGCCAATTGATTAGGTAAAGATGGTTCGAATGATGCTATAGAAAGATTTCTTAGATCTGAAAAATATAGAAATAGATACATGGTGACATCTCTGAAACCTTTAGATATATAAATGTTTTTTCATATAGGTCTACTCACAAGCGATTTGAAGTCTAGTAGTGTATGTGTGTATACTATTGCCTCTTATCCCCTGACAGTAGTATATGCCGTGATCTGCATGGTCTACTTTGTTAATAACTAACGTTCCATTTTCGTAGACAATTTTTTCTTCATCCGTTTCCAGTAAAAGAGTTTTATTAAAAAACCACTTTACAGCTTCAGCATTTTCAAATACGCAATTGAACTCAGCTTTTCCACCAAGTTTGACAATTAAATCTCTTGGTACGATCTTAATTGTAGGAGTATCATTTGAAGGAACAATAAGTGCGAAATTTTCCGCAGTAGGAGACATAAGAACATCATTTCGCGCAAGGCACGTGTAAATACCATTATCTTCAAGAGTCACTCCATGGATGTAAAGTTTGTTCTTTTTTGCCTCGATTCGATCATTCAATATGATTTTATCCATATTTCTAAAAAAAAAAATGTTGAAAATACATAATCAGCTTCTTCATGGTTTCGATCTATAATTACACTCGGATTGATTAAACATAATCTCTAATTTTTGAAGCTTAGAATTTTGATAGTAACTGTACTATAGTTATACTATATTGTACTAACTTTAACCATTCGTATTTAAGTTCTCCGGATCCATCTACATGACATCGGAGTTCGATTTCTCCACCATTGCGAATGGCGGATGGCAATTTGGGCTCTTGCAGCTGGACACTTGCTTCGCTAATCCCTACAATAAAAAATATATATCTTATATAAAATTCTACAACCAATATCGATTATCGACTTTAAATATACACCTAAAGTTTCGTAAAAATCTAATCATATAGTGTTTTATAATCCGTACGAAAATTCTCATTAAATCCTTAAAAGAACCCGGAATTAAAAATCAATGTTTTAAAGAGGTGGGAAAATTTTGCAAAACTTCGAGAAATAGAAAAAAAAGTTTTTTTTGGGAATGTTTTCAAACTGAATGATAAGAATTGAAAAGTTCAAGATTTTTCTCTATTAAAATATAAAAACTTAAAGGATTTTATTATTTCAATCCGTATGTGAAAAAGGGGAAGTTTTCTGGAAAAAGGGATAAACATGGGGAATGGGGGAAAGACTGATGTCTACATTATGTATTATTATAATTGTAGATGTCGTTATCGTTATTATAAAAAATATGCTGTACGAGCATTAAAACCACATTACTGACAGAAAAAAATCTAGTCATGTAACAAATAATTGAAATAAGTGAAAAGAATTGCAACAGAAGAGGATTTCTGCAAGTCGTGAGCTTTGCTAGTGGAAGGGATGGGATACAGAAGAAAACCAAGAGATGCAACTGCGCTGTTTCAGGGGGTGAATGGTTGCCATGGGGATAGAAGGAAGAGGGGACCTGGTCGGTCGATGCAAACGCACCATAAAGTTTTATGACTCTCCAGAACTGTACTTATCCACCCTCGTCTGCTTGTGGATCGACGGTGGTACAATGCAGCTAAAACCAACTGATGTCAGGAAATTATTCAAAAAGCTGAATAAACTTCTGTTTTGAAATAAATATTTTTCAGTCTCTAGGACATGATATAATTATATATATATAATTCCCAAGGATTCTGTGAGATTTTAAGAAGTTTCAAAAAATTTCCAAAAATTTACAACGATTTTGAAAAAATTACATAGAATTTACAGGAATTTTGTAGTATTTGATAAGATATTTTTAGCAGACAAGAACTTTATAATTTTTATACTTATAAAAGTTCAACAATATTTGGATTTTATTAGTGGACTGCTATTTTTGCTTCAAGATTCATTGCATTGAGCAAATTGAAGTTATAGTTGATATTAACTTCTTTATTATAGATTCATTGATAGCTGAACTTTGTTTCCGTTTATACCCTGTTTCCAAAGAAACTATTCCTGATTTAATGTAATAAACTCACATTTGACAATGATTTTTGCGGATGAGCTTTCGATTGAGTCTCCACTGGCTTGGTCAGTTGCTACGCAAACGAAATCACCGCTATCAAGAATCCGATTAGCTCTCGTTATGTAGAGATCACCTCCTACAAGGTGCCTTCTAGGACTTGGTGCCATCGGTTGACCGTCAATCTTCCATGAATACTTTACTCTACTTCTGGGCTCAGCCTCACATCTCAATCGCACCGGTGTATTTTCAGTCGCAGTGTGATCCTTAGGACTTACGGAAAAGTATAGTCCATCGTTAATTCCCAAAATAGTTGTTGCTGAAAGTATTTTAAAAATTTCGTATTATAAGCCCAGTAAAAAAGAACGCATTAAGAAAAATACATTAGGAATTAGGAGTCCCTGTATAAAATCGCTTTTTCATTAAAAGTATACTTGAGCTGCTTATTTATAATCTGTCGCATACTTCCAGAACCGCAGCAAGGAATTATTTCATATTGTTTGATTAATGTAGGAAATTTACATCTAATTTAATGTAAAATAAAAGACTAGTTAAAATTTTCTGATCGAAAATATATCCGTATGGTCCATATATTTTTTTAGAAAAATAAAAACTGCTGTATACAAGCCTACATGGATGCGTTTATCTTAATTGTGATAATTTCATGAAGACTGTGCTTCCTCATAGAGGATCGTTTTAATAGAATATACAAAGTGACTCATTTAAAATTTTTTTATTACTAATTTTTTATAATATAAATACTTGCAAATTGGAGTTTTAATCATGTGTAAACATTCGCCTTATTGAATTACATTTTTTACTTTTATCGTTCAAAAAATTTGACAATAAGATACATTAAAATTTCATGTAAATAAGAATCATAAAATTTATACATCCATCAGACATAAAGTAAGAGATTTTACGTTCTTGGCTGTTTAAAACTTCAAAAGGCTTGGGAGAGCTGGATTATTTACCGAATCAGATTCAAATTTTCGTACTATACACAAACTTTCAGGCCCCGTTTATTTTTAAAAACCAAGAATAATTTTTTCTCGACTCACCCTTTTCAGCAGTATTATTCTTCATCAAAATAAACGCGTTGTGAAGTTCACATATCTTGATATATAGCATATATCTAAATGAATTTATCCTTTCAACAATATATGACATTTTATTCGTTTTTGTTGAAAGGAATTCAATCTTAATTTAAAAGCACTCTAAATAATTCACGGGAATTAAAAAAAAATTAATATAATTCAAATTGAATTCTCAGAATTTCAAAGGATCAAAATCAGTTTAAAGGATTTAAAATCAGTACTTCTTATAATAATTAGTTGCAAATGAAGTAAATCTTTTATCTTTTTTTTTTTTTTTTTTTTTTTTTTTGAGAGAGAGATATAGAATAAGGAGCATTTTTCGAATTAAAAAAAAATTCTCTTAATTTATCTTTATTTGGAAGGTAAAATGAAGACGTTGAGATAAAAGCCGGCGTGAAATAATGAAAATTCAAAAAAGTCATTGAACTACATAAATAATATCTTCAGGTTTCTTTTTCATTATTTCCGAATGTAAATATTTATAGAAATTAAAAAAGTGTCTGATTCCGGTCTGTATATTCAACTGACATGATTCATCCCTTCGCGAGTGGTGAAAAAAGGATTTGCAATTAACTATGGTGTGTAGACTGTAGGCTATAGGGAACCGAATTATGTATATGTATACTTACATGAAAAAAGGAAGACCAAAATCACGCAGAAAAGCATGTCTATCTTCCCGAAAGGAAGCATCAAACCAATATAACACATCACCTAAACCTCACTCATTCAAATTCACTATTCCAGAAAGCGGTTTCTTTAGGCTGTTGTCATATTTTCTTTAAAATACTTAGTACTATTCGCGAAAAAAACAGACCGCATCGAGTGAAGCGACGCGCCGCACTGTGAAGCTAAGGATTTTCACATTAAAAAAGCGATCCCTGTAGGATGGCAAAAGTACTCATCCAATTTAATCCGATTGATCACAAGGTTTCTTTAAGTTTTTTAAAACAACAGTTGATAAATTAGGGAAGGATTTGCGTATTTAAATCCCTGCTTAACCGTCTGTAGCTCTTATAGATCCTTGCCTTACCGACAGTATAAATTTTGTTTGAGATTCTGAATATTTCAGAATACATACACGTATCTTAGTGTTTTTGCTTTAATTTCACATATTTTCAACTCAATATCTTATTTGTAACAAAATATATATAACAGATAAGTAAATGCCGATAAGGTAGATTTCGATCAACGGTACATGACCTTAAGGGCACGTTACCATATGGTAATATTAAGACCGTGTGGTAATTACCATATGAGCAAATTTAAATAACCCCGTTTTTTGCTCACAATTTTAACATTTTCAAAAAAATAATAGTGCACAGACGTTCGAGTTCATGTTTTTCACGCCTGTGCATTATTATTTTTTTCAAAAAGTAAAAATTTTCGGTAAAAAAACCGGTTATCTAAATTTGTTCATATGGTAAGTAACAAATGCCCTTAATATTCTCGTTTACGGTTTTTTTTTGTTTTGTTCTGTGATTTTAGTAAAATTTTGCATTTTTTGTCTATACTAGTATCATGTCGTAATTGAACACGAATTTTTTATAATTTTATAACGAAATCAGTACAAATAATGCATTCAAACACCTAAAATACAGAAAATTCGAATTTAACGGTCCTCAAAAGCTTAAAAAAATCTTGGGAAGAAAAATTTGGTTGTTTTCCCCCTCTCATTTTATCTATTAATTTTTTATAACATTAATGGAATTAAAAAATTTGATCTACAATGAAAACTAAAAAAAAACGTATTGAATAAAAATCTTGTTGTACCTACTGTGTATATGTGACAATTTGAAAAGACGACACTTATTGTCCCAGATTCAGTCTCCCTCTCTCGGATTTCAACACCCTCTAGAAAAAGATTTCATTCAAATCGATTTGAATGCAGCTCGGACTGAAAACATTGAATGTAAAATCTTGGTATGTAAACGCAAATTCAAATTCAGTTGAATTGCTTCCAATTGTAATCCATTGACGGAGATATAAAATTTTAAATATTTTTTAGATAATTTCGAAAAAAAAATATAAATTTTGAAAATGATCAAGTCTTTTGATTATATGTACATATAAATTTGAAAATTCATTACGAATAAATGAACTAACACATTCGTCTGGATGCCCTTGCATCTTATACTAATTGAACCCGGGCTGATTAATTAGATTCCTATTAGAAAATCCGAAATGGACATTATTCATGATCACCTACAAAAATACGAATAATCTCTTGAATACTACGAACGACAACGCAGGAGCCGTTACGTATGGATGTACACATGTGTATAATAAATTATGAAACAGGTATTTTATTTATAATATGAAACTATTAAAAATTAAATATCTTTGCTAAAATTTGTCTCTACATTATTGCGAGGGTATAGTTAAATTCTATAAAGTTAAGTATTTCTTATACTTCAGAGTGGTCTCAGGGAAGGCTATATTATATTTCGTCTATTCCAGTCGACTCACAACAATTTATCCAGTTCCTTGTTCATATAGATATTTTACATCGACATCTTTTGAACACTGATCGGTGAAAATTTCGCTTCCTTTACCAATACTGTTGTCGATGATATGTACCAGATTCATATTAACAGATTGCATACATAATTCATTTTCGGTCTCCCCAGCCAGCACTGTTGTAGAACCAAGACGACGCACTTTCGTCTCTCGTTTTACTCCAAGTATTATCTAAGTTGTTGCCTCCTGCATCCTGAAGAAGAAATCTTTTTCATACATCTTTCAAGATAAACATTTTTTTTCTACGTATATATTTTATTAACATAAGTGCTCCCAAGATGTAGCCTCAAGGCAATGGAGCATGCATCATATTATATCAAGGCTACATTTTAGTATAGCACTATGGGTGTCCTCATATTTTTCAAACTACATATCCGATGTTTAAAATTGTTGACTAGAATTTTTCAGCTATGTACCATAACGTTTAGTTGATGCGTAGTGGGCGAGAGATAATCCATGTTCGTATAATAGGAAGTATAATTTTGATAGCATTGTTGCTGAGTGGTGGTTGTTGTCCAGGCTAATCTCTGATGATCACTTGGAAATCCACCACTGCTTTCTGTCACAGCCGGGCTCCAAATACTACTGCTACTCCCTCCACTACTATATACCGTACCACCCAACTGCAAAAAAAAGAACTTTGCTTAATTAAGCGAAAAACCAGAGTAAATTTAAGTTAAATGTTTTAGTTACATCCAAGATATTATGAACATATATAATTATATATGTCGATTTTGTACTCTACATTTATACCCTTGCTTACATCGCAATGAAATAATATTAATGGACCAAGGATTAAGAACTAATCTCTTCAAATTAAGTAGAAAAAAACTCGTTATTTACACTGGGAGGAGTTGTACTAGCCGCTAACATCAAGCTTGTTGTACTTCCTGGTGCTTTATATTGTGGAGAGTCTCGTAAAGGAGTTGGTGAGCTAGCGGCCGAGCCACTTGTGCCACCACTTCTACAACAAACGTAAAAATGTTACGTATTTATGTATAATGTGAAATCTCATACGTTTATTGATACTCTTATAACAGTTATAACCGTTATAAAGTTATATACTTACAGAGGGGTGGTGGCAGAAACTGCTGTTGCAGGGGTTTGTGTGGTAATCACGGCAGGACTCTTCCCTGGTGGTGGATTGCTACCCGAATTTCCAGTAGATTTTTTTGATCTAGGAGTTTTTTCTTGTTGCTGTTGTCTCTGTTTGTCTTGTTGTCGACATTTCGCACGTCTATTTTTGAACCACACCTGTAAATCAGTCACCGTTAATTCCTCGGTTAATTCTATAAAACGACTTTGGCAAAAAATTCTTATGGAATTGTTTTTTTTTTTTACTATTTCTCTCTGCTTTAAACAAAGTTAATAAACATAAATATATAAAAAATTCAGCTAACGATTTCCAAATGTCAAAGATGCTACGGACTTTGAGAACTAAAGCATTCGGAACGTGTTCTCGCATACTCCACCCTCATGAAAGCATAAACACATCCGCAATCACGGCCGAACACACCTGGTTCGCTTTCGAAATGAATAGGATCGTAACCCCATAGTCTTTCACACGTATCTGTGTCGAGTCACTAGTTTTGCTACAAAACTATAAGTTCTCCTGCAACATCAGTTTTTTTTGAAGACAGAACTGGCTCTGTGATAGAATTACTAAAAGAAGGGACTGTGATGCTCCCTCTTATATTTTTGAGTCGAGTCATTTTAAATGTAGCGTTAAAGTTTAAAGCTCAAACTTCCTGATATAAATTACGCCTCTCGAACTTTAATATTCAGAAATTGAGGTTTTTTATCTACTTTAAATTTGGTTGGATTGGAATCTCTGCCGACCACGCTTTATCTCGAATTTATTCCGATAGGAAAATCTTCAAGACGACGTCGGATAAGATTCCTCTTTATTTTCACCGGTTCACTCGTATAGTGAAAAGCTGATTCGGTAGGATACAGATTTCGGAATAAAATGTTTTCTATTCGAAACTTTCATAAGAAACGCATCGATAGACTAGTAGTCTTTTTACATATAGATATTTATCAGACAGTTTACTAGTTTGTATAATCGTTTAAATTCTTACCTGTACTCTTGATTCAGGCAAATTAATTTTTAGTGCCACTTCCTCACGCATGAATATGTCAGGGTATCGTGTTTTAGAGAATAAACCCTCTAATACGTCTAATTGTGCTCGAGTGAATGTCGTTCTTTCTCGGCGTTGTTTCCTGGGATTACCTGTCATAGATGAACATTTTCTTAATTTACAACTTCATATTACCTGGGAATTGATTCGGACTGACTGAATTCAAAGTAATTGAGATAGAATTTCCATCCGAAACTTTCGCCATAGGGTTAATCATACAATGAAACAAATTTGAAATAGGTAATAAGTAGAGGCACTCACAGTAATAGGACTCACCGGCAGGTGAACAGCCAGGGTATCCAATTGTCGTATGGAGAGCCTCAATTGGTGGCATACCGAGAGCACTAACATAGGGGTTTGTTTTAAGGGCACTGTACGGTCCAGTGGCTGATGCTCCGAACCCTGATGGACCAAAAAGTTCAGATGCGGAAGTGGTAGCGGTCAAGCCCCCGAGATCAGTGCTACCAGCACCCCCACTGCATCCGGATGTTCCACCCAAACTATTAGGCCACATAACCAACCCTGCCACGACTATTAGGTAGTCTCTTCAAAGAGACCTCGCCAACTTATTTGATCCACTATGGCACTAAAAATATTATAACTCAATTTAGTAATCATAGATGATATTCAATCTTTGAGTGAGGACATTAGTTTACCCAACTTGAGAATATCTATACACATATATTAGATAAACTAGACTTAATTCCCTGAAAATCTGAAAAAAATGGTCTACCTTAATTATTTCCGCAGAAACGACTTCCTGAAGTAGTCCACTTTCAGGCCTTTATTAACTTCTATCTGTAGTTGATACTAAAAACAAAAATAATCATCTTTTAGCTATATTAGTCATTAGTATATAGTAAAGTGGGTTTTGTACCATTTCGCGCCTCAGTCGATAAAACCGATAAGGCTGATAATGGACATTTCCAACAGATGGTAATATCAATTTTCGTATTACTGACTGATGGTAATAGAAACTCTCTAGTTTATCAACTTGTGGCAATGAAAGTTTCCCTATTTAACGACTGATGACAGTGTCACCAACCGGCAAAATAGAGACTGATGTTACCATCAGTTAGTAAGATGTGACATCGATTTTACCATCTGTCGGTAATGCATGAAGAACTACTTGTTGCAAAAGCTGTTTTCAGAAAAGTATGGAAGGTTAAACAATTGGTTAGTTTATTTTACCACACCGAATATTATGGAAAACATTTAAATCTCTTATGTTATGGTGCGACTTCGTATTATGTCGATTTTTACAAAATTATCCATACTACATACCTCACAAAATAAATGTGACATTGTTAGAAACGTATTTCGTGACCATTCTTTTTAGTTAGTGAAGAACTCAGTACAGAGCTCTAGAAATTGTCTTTTTCTTGGAGAAAGTCTGACCATGTTTCGTTTTATGTCCGTTCGCGTTAACGATCTGCAAAACCTCTTATTTTACATATTGGCGATCTATAGCACTAATTATCTTTTGCTTTACATATTGAGGATCTGAATACCATATGTACCAGAAAATTTGAACATTCAAATGAGCGAAATTTTTAACTTAAATATTGATTAACGTATTTTATTTTATGCAGCAGATTAACGTATTCTAAAACGTGAAAAAAATTATTGTAATCGATTAACTACGTTTCGATGGACGAGTATTGTAGTAAAACCTTAAAAACAAAGAAAAAGGGAGAGAGATAGAAAGAGCATGCAGGTGTTCATAATTCCCATTATTTCTCTAAGAATTTTTCTATATAGATATTTTATGGATTTATTTTCTGTATTTCACATAGGTGCAGTCATTGAAGCAGGCTCTTCTCTCTTGAACGATAAAGCGAATTTCGATATCAGTATACAAGTATACAAGATGAAAGACAACAAACCTGAATACAGGAAGCCATCATCGAAATTATTCCTGTGGTAAGTACTGTTGGTTCCAAATAGTGTCTAAGTCTTGTCTCAAATTGTGGTACCATAACTCATCAAGGTTAAGCTTTGACACACGCGCAAATCCAAAATATTCCGTTTCCAACGCGGAGAAAATCATTATTGCTTTTGAATAAAACTCATTTCGGTTTCTGGAAAAATTATAATGAAAAATGAACGAGAATAAAATGAAGAAATAGAAAAATAGTAATAAGTAACTTGATGAAAATATGCATCCTCAATTTCAGTTTCAAATTCTCGAGGCAGAATAAAATTGATTAATTATTGTGAGTAATTTCGATATCCATAGTTGCATGGAAAACAATTACTCATATATTATTAAACTCAAATATGAAAAGAAAAAACTTGAAAGAAGAAATTCTTATATGACTATTTTTGCGGCATAGGAGATTTTGCTATAGTGTCAATTTTTTTTACGAGTTAATAAATGTACAAAATATCATTAAAAAGTAATTTTGTGCAGTATTGTATGCGTATAATATCAGTGACTACATATATACAACAAACCATTCCTCTCAAATAAGACTGACATATGTTTAGGATTATCTCTTTAATAGAAAAGATGTTATAGTCTGGATCAACATCATTGGATAGGAATTTAAATTGAGAAACGTCATGTGTTCTCTGCTGTGACAAATATCGTGGAATATTATCATCATACATATTTTGTGGAATCTTTTTACCATTATATTATTATATAACCCAATGGAGAAAGAAAGCAACATTATTTTTAGGATATTTCTCAGTTTTGTTATAGAACTCATCTGCTTGAAAAAATCTACAATATTGCTATTGAGGTCAAAAGTTGAAAGTTCTAATAATAAACTGAAAATAGCATTTTTCACCTCACACTTGATTTCAATTGACAATTCTTTAAACATGCCCGCCTTCGATTTTCACGAACCTCTGATATGTTGTTTACCACCAGTGAACCGAAGTTTTTAATAAAGTATTGTACATAGCATGCGTTGCCTTTGGTGCATTCATACCTTATACAGCGATATTAAAAAGTTAGTCAGGAGGAAGAAATGTGGTAAAGTAACGGGGATGGACGGCCCTTTCAAGCGCTATAACGAGATGTTCTTTTATTTTTGTGCAGAATTTCGCGTCGAACGTACAATGCAGTAGCACTTGTTACAGACCTCAAGTGAGGGCAAAATTCCTAAGTCACCACTCGATTGATCCTGAAGGGTTCTTCGGCGGTCTATAGTCCTAGACAGTCGTCCGTGTTGCAGAGATCCCTATCCACCCCCTTTTCAATTGGTTCAACTCCAACCAACCCTCCGCAGTTAGAACCTACTGCAAACACTCTTGTGTTACCAATAGATAAATATTCAGCACCATCCCTATACATAACTTCTACATCCTCATTATTACTTTCATACGCGATGCCATCACGAGGGTGATCACCGTGCTGTATTCGATTTGTGGGATCGTTAAACGGATTATGTTAATCTTATGCTATTTGCAAAAATGTCTCTGGCTAATATATGTTCAGCAATATTATAGGGCTATAATGAATTCCTTTGATGATGATATTTTGAAGCGCATGAATATATATCTAGAGCCCAAAATTCTATTTCCTCTAATGTTTATTCTACTCAAATTCATTTGACCGAAAGACAATTTGTTATGTGTTATTATATTTATCCGAATTACATGTTTGCTATAATTTTGTTTTTCCGCATTTCACTGCATCCTGGTTTCACTTTGAGTTGTGTCCTAATTTTAAGACGTGGTTTCAATGATTAAAACCTTCAATTATTATTTTGATTTTCAACATCTCTGAACTTATCAAGTCTTATCAACTTATCAACTAAAAAATAATGAGTTTTTCTTCGAGATAGTAAAATGTTCTTGCAAGAAGGGACGCACTAAACATCGCTGTTCCCGACCCGACGCGCGACATGCAAAACTACTCCTGAAACGGACACTAGGGGAGATTTTTTTGGCTTCTTTGCTGAAATCACATTTTAAAAGTTCCAGTGAATAACTGTAGGAATTTACTTCATTAGAAAATCACGTGTTATTAGTAAGAGTGAAATCGGTAGATTTCCGAGACAACTTTTTTAAGAGACGGAAAAATAAGTAATCGTAACTGTGTCTATATTGTGGGCATGACTAAAAGGCAGGTTGCTAAAGTACTTTATAGAAAAGCTCGTAGTTCTGTTCTCTGTACTCAGATTTCGTGCATCTGGTGCTTCTAACGGACTATAACTTTACTGCCAACCTATCGCCGACGTGAAGTTCTGAATGCATTGTTTTGCTGAGTGTTTGTACACAGCCTCATTGTTTCACAAGTACACTTGGTGGACAATAATGCCAGTGCCTATATATACATATAGAAGATTTTCGTTAAACGTAAGGAACGTATAGATAGGTATTACGATCAATTCATACGTATATTCAACATAATTTAACTCAGTAGAGCAAAAACAGATAGTGTTGCATAAGTATATAAAAATATCATGAAATAAGTATATATTAACATATCATACAGAAGTTAAAAACTTTCTATTGATAATTTAGACTGAAATCTGCTTTGCAGCTTTATATTCTCTTAAACTCAACGTCCAATATATTACAATAAAAAAAATTTATTTGATTCAAAGACTTCTTAGTTTAAAGAAATTTGTTCTTTAACCCCGGCATCACAAAGAAATGTTCTTTGATTTTAATTCAAAAAAATCCTAATATATATAGTTTTCAATAATGAATGGATTTTGTTTCGAAGAGAACCTTTTCATTTGTTTACAGCCAAACTAATAATACTTATCACAACAGACATCGCAATGTTTAATCATAGTTAATAAATAATTAACGTTAAATGTACAATTACCATTTCGTGGTACAACAGGTCGATTCGTGGTGGATTATTATGGAAATTCAAAAACTGCGGTGAGAAAATCCCTCAGAATAATAATTCTGTTATAAGCGGGAGGTTTTCGCTTTAGAACAGAATAATAATTTATCGTAAATGAAATACATCAACTAAAAATATTCATTATGTTTCAAAAGCAATTAACAGAAATACACGTAAATATGAGTGTACAAATTAGATATTTATAGTGAATATGACGTATACAGTGTACAATTATTTCTATAGACACACTCACTCCTTCATCTTGAATTATGACAGCTGTCGAACTAATCTTCTTTAATATACTTATAATATTTACCTCGTCATATTCTGTAAGTTTAGTATATCCCACTTATATGAAACTATGAAGTATATTGTGAAGTCTTCTTAGAAAATACCTTGTATTTCTTCACGTCGGACGTGCGTTGACGTAATTCTAACGTACAATTTTAAAAACGAGTTCACAAATTTGCTTTTTAATCAAACAATATATGTAAACAACAATTGAAAAAGATACCAAATGTAGAAAATACAAAAAAACCTTCTAAAAACTAAAGGTTTTTAGTTTAAATTTGATCTTGCGACTTCTCTCTCTAGAACTGAATCAGTGAAGTTCCACTGATTTTCAGTGACTCTTTTCACCCGATTTTAATCAGTGAAAGTTCACTGACAATCAGTCAAAAGTCACTGAAATTTTCAGTCATCTTCACTAAACTACTAAAAATTTCAGTGACTTTTCACTGATTTCCAGTAGATTTTTCACTGATTAAAATCGTGAGAAAAGTCACTGCAAATCAGTGGAATTTGACTGGTGATCGGTTAAATTTCACTGATTCAAGTTGAGATAGCTGATACCGGCGGATGCTTTGAAAATTCACTAGATCCTTTTTCGATAGCCATGAAAAAAATTGAAAATACTTGTTTAAATATATTTGCATACCTTTTAGGTACAAAAATTGTCTGAGAAATTGTAATCTATTTCAATCCTTAAAACAAACACCTTCAGTGAGTGAACAGGACAAGAACTTCTCGATATACTCGCTTAACTCTATATACATCCCACAATTTGTGCGATCTTCAAATTCTATTATTTTCACTTGAAGCGACGATGTCTTAGCCATAAATGACACACGTTTCCGAAAGACAATTTCTCATAATAGCTAAACATTAACTTAGAAAAATAGTCGCACATAATCTTTTATTTACAATTTTAAAAAATTCGAACTCATATATCTAAGTGTTCAGTTTTAAACAAGGGGAAATATTTATTAGCGAAAGTTGTCCAGATCTCCTGGGTTCGTAAATTGACGTACTGTTTCTGAACTGAGACATAAAAAATCCGCAATTGATGTTCGCACAAGATTTTGCGAAATGTTCCTTTTCACGCGGGGGTAGTAATTAATTGTTTACAGAAAGTCAACTAGACGACAATGAATAATTCTTTAGAGAATACGGTTTTTCTGACCGGAACGAACTGGATCATTTTTCAAGAACGAATCCACAATTTTTGAAAAATATCTTATATTTGGAAACGAACTCGCATCCCATAGCCAATGTAAAGTTGGATCCGTTGATATAATTGACAGGTGTCGAAATTTTATGTAATACTCTCATTTAGGACAATTTAATCGTTCAACAGTTCACACATACATTTAGTGTAACTCGCTCCTTGATAAAATAAATCCTATAGCCTGATCGCTCTTATCTTTTTACTTACCGAGAATCGCTGTTTGTGTCACACGAGTGCCCGGCCACAGCTCAGCAATCCTATTAATGATTAATCCAGCCTTATATCGCACGGGATGTTGAGAGCAAAAAGGGATAAAAAGAGGAGAACGGATAATAAAAAAAATAAAAGGAGAACAAGGCCAACTTCACACGCGACACGATCCACGACCGTGAAAATCTTGATCGGACGGCAGCGGCGTTAAACTTAAGTGTCGTAGTCAAATGACCCCGTCATGTATCGCGTCAACGATCTTTGTGATAATGATAAACCGTTAATGAGTATACTACTCCTTAATCCAGATTTTACTATTCGTGGAGTGGGATGTAAAAGAGGCTAGGCCACGGGTCAACAGAAAGACGCACGTAGAATACGTTCGTATTGAGAGAATTGCTATTACAGCAGAAGGGCGTAGGAGTGCCAGCTCAACTTTTCACGAGAACTTTAGTTGTTACGGATCGCTCTCTTGGTTGGGGTTGTTCTGCGGTGAGGGTGAGGCAAGACGAGAAAGACGAAGGGTGGGGGGAGCAGGTTGCTAGAGAGCACTGGTGGCAAGGGGATGCATGAAAAGAGGCCTCGCCACCCCTGTCGAACGCGAGAGATGAGGAGAGGGGATTGTTGGATGTTGATATTCGTGGCTGAAAGCAGAAAGGGGGTAGAAGGTAAAGAGGGGGAATTTCTGGTGGGGGGTAAACCCCGCGAAATAAACCGATTGCGCCGAATCGAGAGGAGAAGATGAGGAGAGAGAAGGAAGGTGATTGAACCAGCTTAGAGGAAGTGAGAGAGAAAGGGTGCTGAAGGTCGGTTCGTGGAAGGCAGGCGTAACTGGGAATGGCTTCTGCGCCACTTTATCACTGGGTGGGGAACCAATCAAAAGTTCCTGTTATCCGCGATGGCAACATCAGTCGGTAGTATCTATAGCGTTTATATATATAGATTAGAAAATAGATACGCCCGTAAAAGCAGCCGAATAGATCAGGTATGTATAAACAAAGGTAGTATAGCGGTTGGGCCCAGTTTATCTGGTTCTGATTCTTGAGCGACGATGATTTTTCCAGGTCAATTAACAATTAAGCTGAAATTCCTGACATCAACTCAAAGATCGAGACAAAAAGCAGTTTCCTAGAGGTCAGCAATTAGACTCTAAAATGAAATATTAGTTTTGAAATTAAATCACTGATCACTGTTATCGGTTTAGGAAAGAGGGGGTTGAGAAAGAAGAGAAAGTAGCCAACTTCAAGTGTGTGATCTTTCAGAGCTAGGGGGTTTGACAACAAAGAATATGTAGTACCAAAAGTGCTTTACAAATGACAAATTACTTATTATTGCACTGATGTATAGGAATTACTTCAATGTACTTGATACCCAGCACACCACATATCAGCTGATTATAAAATACACAGAAGGTGTGAAAATTTAAATATTTTTAAGTCATAGATTTCTTTCTTACGAAAGTTTCATTCCTAATAGCTCATCCTAATACTTTTTATCTATGATTTTTTAGGATCTGTGTTATTATAAGTAAGAAATCATCATAGTTAAATTCCTAAACCTAAAATCCCTTTTGGAATATGATTCTTATATGCATTCGAAGACATCTTCAAAATAATTCCGTACTACTGTAATCGCATTTTGATCGACTGCCTCGATCAATGAGGAAGATTGGCTGAGAGTTTAATGTTTATGAATGGGCGTTGAAAATAAAGTAGTGGTACGTTAGTAGGTTTATGGAAGCAAGCTGGTTTTAGCCACGCTAATAGCATAGTAATGCTGGCTGATCTTTTCGGAATCCCGTAAGAGCATTAACTGTTCGCACGTGAGCAAGCTAAATTGCTATGTTGTAGCTATATCGCGGTCGTGTATACATCTCGTGCGGGTATATACACACTGGGTTAAAAAGAGAAAGATGTTAACCTCGGTTACGTTTATACATCATTGCTTTATTGTTTTTGCTTTTTTCATTTTTACCTTAATCAATAGAGTTAAAGTCTCGGGTAAAGACTTCCGAATAGTTCAACACATCAAAATGGAGAGATTCTCATATCCTTAAGCAGGGAGGATGAGAGGATTACGAACTTGTCACTTATCATTTATTATTTGTCATTTAACACTTGCCATCACTTCCCAGGTGCCACTATAGGTCACTTATCAGATTGCATTTTTCACATTCACGTGATGACTTTCGTCACTTTCAGCTTAAAATCATCTTGCAATTATTTATTATGGACTTTACCGGCAAAATCACCATAAATCACCTGAAATCACATGCTTTCAATCTATCATATACTGGAAATGGCTCTAGTCGCTATCACAAAAAATTAGATAAGAATTACCCTGCCGTACAAAAGCATGATTCAGGAAACCTCGCATATCTATTATATTTTATAGATTTCTTATCAGAAAGTTAAAGAAGCTCTTTCCATTGAGACGAAAACTTTGTTCTCAATGTACACAAAAACTTTCCTAAAATATGACACTCTGATTTATAAGATAGTAATATTCATGGTATAAAGGTGACGGTGACTTGCAAGTGACTGTCAAAAATCAATTTCGTATTGATCGCTCGATCGATATCTTTACCCAGTGAGAATTACGCTGCAGAATTGTATGAATGGGTCGAAGGATTTGGTCCGCCGCAGGGAACTTCATAGTAAACTCGTCTCGTCGTTCAAGAGTGGGACACAAATCAAAATATGCATGTCTAAACTATGTATATGATCTGACGAGCCCACATATTTCAAGTGTTCTTCATTTTCCTTTTATTTCTCTTCAACAGAAGAGTACTGTTCATTGAAAATATGAAAATTTAATAATGTTCATATTAGACAAAGTTTTTTCTATCCATGTTGCAAAAATAGTATCCTTTGTATATAATTATTAAGTCATAATATTTCACGGCCATATCCGAATGGATTATTCTCCAATTTGATGCTCCCTGAAACCATAACAAATTTGGTATTCTATCCTCGTCCTCCCACGGACGAGGACAGATTCAAGCAACCCAATTTCAAAAATCTATAGTGCACTTCCAATTTCTTGATGAAGGTGAATGCAACAAATCTTAGGTCTTATAGTGCATGGACAGCTTCCCATCTTCCCACACATTTATTATAGCCGATTCTGGGTCCAGGATTAACGAGATTTTAATCGTTCATGTCACTAGACGACTAGGGCAATGGACCGGTTTCACCTTTGAAGTCAATACGTTCACTCCTGCATTCTTATGAAAGTACCTGCCTGCCCATACCTTATACGTAACAAGGTTGATTTCCTTTGTCCGGAAAATTCTATGTTCCGCCGGACGTGAGAGATTTTGAAGGAAAAAGCGATGGGGATCCTTATATTCTATATAGGAGAATATTGTTAGAATCAGGTGCACAACTTATTCATGATGCATTGTGGAAAAACTTAGGGTCTTCTATAGATGGAAAGTTTGTGTTCTTGAAAAATTACCCATATCATTCTTGGAAATGCGTTAAAATTCGCAAAATTTTATGAATTTTAAGGACATTCTTGTTTTGATTCTATATTTCTATGCCACACAAAATGTGGAAAATGAAACTTAATATTAAATATTAAATAATAAAGACAAATCAGTCAACCATTCAGTTGAAATTTGATTTAAATCAGTTAGAAGTTTTCGACAGTCCTATAATAAATTCGCATTGCGTACAACTTATACGAACACAACACCGATTACTTTTATTTGTGTATATGCAGAGAGACGTGTTTGTGTATTCTTGGTACAGTGTATAAAAGTGAATCTCGAGTTACAAGTCTCGAGGGACCCTGGAAACCCTAAACCTTAGGCGAGATTCGGCTGATGGAAGTCTAGTTACTAGTAGGCTGATTCGTATTTCATTTCGACTGGTGGGGTCGTGCACCCTGCGCCTTAATAGCCACGCTATATTAATGGACTCGTAATAGCCTATTTGTGATCGCTAATAGTGAAATCCCGACTGTGCATCTCCCATGGGTAATCTGGGAGTAACCGTATAGCGAACACTTGGCTGGTTCCCTCCACTGCGTTTTCAAGTGAATATCTAAAACAATACTTGACATATCAAATTTATAAATTACAATCTGTTAGGTTTTTCCCATTATAAAAAATATACTTTATACAATTACTTTTAAAATAATTATCACCGCTCCGTATCCGTTATAATCTTCTTTTCGTTATCCAGCTCCTCTCTTTTCTGACCCTATTTCCCTCCCACACCCAGAAAAAAGTTTCTTTGAATCAAAGAAATGTTTATTTGTTTCAAAGAAACTTTTTTCTGGGTGCAAATATAACAACTCCTTCCGCGACCCTCCCCCTCTCGAACCTTCATCCCCTATAACCCCTTGTCCATTCAGGCTGAGGTATAATACCAATTTTGTAGAAAAAACATATTCAGATGTGCTAATTGTAAATTTGATTGGTGTCGTGGAAATAGGGTAAGGAGAGTACTATATATAACACAATGCCAGATTGCCAGTTAGTGTATCTTGAATTGCTGATGTGTGCTAACAGTCAGACTATTACGCTATTAAACTGTAAGAGTGTAAGGCTAACCGCCAAGGGTTAAACTAAGGGGTGCTTGGACTGCAGTTACGATCGGCTTAATTGTACTATGTGTACTGCAAACGGATGTTGACTGACTGCAACAGCAAACTAGGCCAGCAGTGTCGACACGTGCACTGATCCTACTTGATTACCTATAGCTCAAGTTTATTACCAACAAACGCATACCATTTGCAGTCAAAGGCCCCTTTTTCTAATCAAATATTGTCATTAAAACACTAGACATTAAACACATCACTTTTCAACGACCATCACGAGATGAAATTCCTTTGCAAATCATTTTAAAAGCTCTTCTATAATACATTCTACATATTTTATTTTACAGTCTGCCCTTGTTTTTATACAATTATAAAAAGATAAAAACCGTTAACTACTTGAAACCCCATTGCGGTGACTGATTCGTAATAGTTTCGCGTATGAAATTAAGTGACATTGTGATGTAATGAAAATGTGAAAAGTCGAAGTCTGAGTATTTCCGGATCTGAAATGAGTAACAGAGAGTATAAGAGAATCTCAGATATAGGAATGGAATAAAAAAGTACACGAACTGCGGAAAGGAGAAGGACAGAAAAAGAGAAGAAAAGGTGGAAGAAGAAAGAAGAAATGAAGAAAAGAAAAAGATATAGAGAAAGGCACTACTTTACGAAGGATCTTGAGCGCGAAGAGCATGAGAGAGGGTCCTATAAATAATTAGCGAGGAGTCGCTCTTGGCTCGGCTGGCGTAAGCCGCTTACAACCCCCGGCCCCGTTCGCCCTACCAGGCTACCACCCACTTACCCGTCCGCTCCCATTCCCCTTGATGTCCCTCTTACGACCGAGAATCTATGTGCCCCTTTCACTACTTCCTCTCTTGCCATTGTCCCACACCACCATCGCTATCCAGGCTATCCAGGCTATCCAACTCACTCATATACCGCAACCCTCCAGGTTTCAACAACCACGGTAGCCAAAGGCGAGTGCAACCAAAAGATAGGAATGCCACGCAATATATATGTTATAATAATATGTATGTATATATATATATAT
>UCOH01008547.1:0-29662 GCA_900474275.1 Synergus japonicus | reverse complement strand
TATATATATATATATATATATATATATAACAGCAATGCAACATAAATGCAACAGGAATACATCATTAATGTTACACTTGTGTTGCATTCCTGTGAGGTTTATGCTACGTTAATTTTACGTAAATGTTACATCCATGTTTCATTAACGTTGAAGTTCTCTTACATAATTTTTACATTTATGTTAAATTAATATTACGTTTATAAGTACCTTCATTAAATAAATAGTTTTTTCTACAAATATAGCTTTAACTAATGAATGCTGTGGAATAGAAATTGCGTTCTGAATTGTACTTATGAAATTTGTCTCTAATCCATTAATTATACCCTAAATATTATACGAAAAATAGTATATTAATCTGATATTAGTGTATAAAAACTGTAACTTTAAAATTGTAAGTTTATACTGTACTTATAATATCGTGTAACGTTTTTTTTTACACGTAATAAAATTTTTCTATACTGTACAAAATTTCGATAGGAAATTTCTATTCCACATGCGTGCAGATTTTGTTGAATACTGAACAAAATTTCTTAAAATTTTATAGAATAGTGTGGAATGGAAATTTCCGCCACAGTGTATTGTGAAATTTCTATTCCCACTCCTTCTATCCTCTAGAATTTCAAAGAAGAAATTTTGAAATGTAGCTCAAAATTCCAATAAAAGAGATTTTTTTTAAATATTTTTTTTAATTTTCAAAAAGTTCTTAAGGGCATTTCCTACATATCCAAAATTTCGTGTTACTTGCTATATGAACAATTTAGATAGCTCGAGGTTTTTCTTGAATTTTTATTTAAAAAAAAAGAAGTAAAAATTATGGAAAAAATCCGGGTTATCCAAATTTGCTAATATGGTAATCAGAGATATTATCTTTAGTATAACACATGCCCTTAAGGTCAATATCTCGATTTTTGTTTGTCTTTATTAATATAATGAAAGAATATATTTTAATGACACTTGTATTTTCCAATAAAAAACAGGTCAACAGGAATACAGCTCTCGTCAGGCAGGAGTAACTTTTGGTATTATTCTCGCATGCTTGGTACCTATTCTGCTAATTGTAATCTGCGTTGCGTTCCGCGTTCTAAAGGGTCGTAAAGAGGAACGCGAACAAGAAGAGGCACTCTCCAGGTAACGATTGAAATTCTCGTATATGTAGGTAATAAAACTGTTAATGAGATGTCTTACAGGAAATTAGGCTCGTAAAACTGAAATCACAGAGCCTTTAGCTTTTTTTACAATATTTCTTTATACCATATATATATAGTGTCCTTTATATTGCTTATTACAAGCAATAAGTTGTTGCATAAAAGACAAGGTTCTTTTTTACGTATAGATCCCTGCATTACCGGCATATTTCTTTTTGTAAGGTAGCCTTTAAGAGTGTTGGAGCCAAGTTCTAATCTAAAAATTCGATTTTTTCGTTTTACTCTACAAATATTAAAATTGGAATTTTTCCCTCTGTAGAATTAATCAAGTTCTAACTAGAATTATGCGTACAGCGCGAAAAAATATCTAATTCAAATATTTTTTAAGTAAAATTAAAATATTCTCGAATTCTATTAAATTCTTGTTTTCAAATTCTTTTCAAATTCTTTGGGTTCCATTTAATTTTATAATTGAAATCTGTAGAATTTTTTTAATGCTACCAAATTATTTTGACTCTCTTGCTTGACTCTTTCAGAATAAAATCCAACGTCAATTTACAATTTTTATTTCTTCAAGAATTTCTTAGTTTATATCTTGTATTCCCACTTGATTTCTTCATATTATCACAATATTTTTCTGAATTACAGAACTCGTCAAACAGAACTGCAAAAGATGAGAAAACTCGATGATGATGATTTTAGAAGATCTCCAACTTCCACAGGCAAAGCCACTGAAATAAATTAAAATACTTTTAGGTAAAATCGAAGACTTAATAACTTCATCAAGATACTGATTATCATAAATTTCATTTTCATAATTCTTTCTGAAAGAATTTACAAAAAAGTAATTATTTGACATAGAAAGTTATCGAGATCTGCCTGAAAAAAACCGAATAAGTAATTAAATCATGTTACATTAATTCATTACACTACTCATCACTTTTTTCTTATCCACTCACGCTGATATAGACGTAAATATATATAGACGTAAAAATCGAAAAGATTATATAAATAAAATATAGATATAAGGAACAATGATTAATTTATAACTTAGTTAATTCGTAATCGTTCAAAATATATCAACATTTGTTAAATATACTTTGTTACTTGTAAGTATAGGTCAAGGATTGATTTGGCATTTTTATTGTATATTATAATTATAATTTTATTACGTATATCAGATTTATATTATTATATTATAAAATATAATACATCGAAGTCCAGATTTTGTACATTTATATTCACGATGGTACAAATAAATAGATTTTACACGTAGTACTCGTAAGACGTAAATTTACCGAAAACTAAATCTTCCTAAATAAAAAATTACCCCCCCCCCCAAAAAAAAAAAATAACGAAATGCTAGAAGTCAACATTTTAGAAAGTTCATATTGCAAAAAATCTAATTCATAGGAGAATTCTTGAGAATTCCAGTGATTTTTTAAAAAGCCTAATGAATAGATTGGTAAAATTTATAGTGAAGATTGTTACAACTCATTATAAAATGAAAGTCTGAATTGTGAGTTTTCGTGAGTAAAACTCACCAAACCTAAAAATCTGAATTTTTGACAATTTAGTATGAAAATCTCTTTTTTTCAGTTTAATCTTTAGAGAAGTTTCGTGAGTTTTCGTGATGTCACAATTGTCTTTAGATTCTCTAGAAAATGAGACAATCTGCAACTTACGAAGCAAAAATAAATTAACTAAAAATAATCAAAGTTCAAGATTGAAGCGACGATCTTTTTATTTACAACAGAAGGAACCCACGAATCTGAAAAAAGGTAAATTTTAAAAATTACTTTAGTTTTTTAAAAATACAATTCTTTTTTCTTTTATTGAATTCTTTTGGATTCAATTAAATTCCTACGTATTGTATTGATATCTTTTGATCTCAAAAAAATTCACAAATCTTAATTAAAGATAACGTTTTGAAAATTACTTTACTTTAAAAGTGCATTTCTTTCCATTAACGATAAAATGACTCATTATCTTTTTAATTAAAAACTCTGCAATTATTTGAACTTACACTCACGCTTGGCTGATTCTACGTCCCCTCCGAGCGTCCCTTGAGAGCCTACACTGAAGTGCCGGCGCTCGAAACTCAGCGCCGCACTGCGTAGCCTGCGTAGTATAGAAATTAGCGAATCTTAAAGTCTACATATACCGATCCTGAGTGGTGACGTCAGAGTGCTCGCTCGATTTATTATAATCTCGACCGATCGACGACACACAAGACCCGAGCGGTGCCGTCGATCGCGAGATGAGTGTACAATCGGTTTTATTCTCTTAGAATCTTTGCTTTCTGTTTCATTTTTAATAGCTCTAGAGATAAAGATATTTTACTATTCTTTATGTAATTAATAATTAATTATGTAATTCCAGTACAATTTCTATTTCTAACACACTTTGCCAACTTTCTCGAAATATCTCAGATACCAGACCTGATGAAACAGCGTTTTGCGTTTCTTCCGACAATAGGGGCATTCTCTGCACCGGTGCGATAATTGCGAGGGACAATATTGAGAAAATGCCCGAAAGGGAATCCACGTCGTGGAAGGAAATTTTCGACGCAGACTCGACTACGGAGCGAATGCCGGTTCGACAGAAATCAGGCGACAATACCGTAATGGAACGGAGAATGTCGTCGAGCTTCCGGTTTAGAGATTCGACGACTAAAGGCTGTCTATTGTCATGTTCCCAAAGTGCTGATATTTTAGAAAAGAATGAAAAAAAGCTGAGCAACATCGTCTTACCGAAAATTGTTAACAGACCGCCGAAGTCGTATCTTGAGCTCTATCACCGGAAATTCAGTAAGTGGACGAGAGGTCGAGAAGTAAGTGCGGGGGGGGGGGGTGCTGGATGACTGGGATAGTCAACCCAAGAACACTCAATTAAGGACACTTAACTCCAGTGGTAGGGAGTAAAGCAATCGTGTTAAATAAACATATACACAGTGTGTTCTGCGCAGCGATACTAGTTTATCCTCACCGCCAACTACGTTTTCTGGCTCACACCCTCCAGCGGAGTTAACCCTCTGGAACCGAATTAATTTGAATGCGCGCTTTTTCTGAAAATTGTCATTTGGTTTCATGTAAATAAATTGGTTGCTGTTAAATAAAATAAGAAATAAATATTTTCTTCGTCTTCTAGACTAAATTTCCTGTCAATTGAAAAAAAAATGTACTGAAATTGATTAATTTAAGCAGGAAATAGAAGCTTCCAAAGTGTCGCTGGGTGAAAAATACCCATGTGTGGACTTTGCGTAACTTTCTGAAAGTGTGGGTCCAGAGAGTTAAGTGTCCTTATTAGAGTGTTCTTGACTTAAGCATAAAATAAACGTTTTAAAACAAGCATAAAAACGTTTATAGATAGGAAACTCGCTATGAATTACTGACTGGCTCTGGCACACTTGAACACTCAAATAAGGTCACTTAACTCCGGTGGAGGGGGTAAGGCAGTCGTGAGCCCAAAAGTGTAGTCGACGCGTGGGGGTCAAATTCATGTCTCGAATTTGTAAATCTAACAGTGGGGAAACAGAAAATCATGTCACTTTATTTTCATTTTCCGCTGACTGCATTTTCTGGCTCATCCCCTCCAGCGGAGTTAAAGTGTCCTTATTAGAGTGTTCTTGGCCTTGCTTTGGCAGTTGGTGAGTTGGTCTCCTTATTATTACTTCGTGAAGTGAAGTTGTATACATTGTATTACAAAACCTGATACAATCAAACCAATTTACGATTGCTTCAAATTGAGTTGATATTTTTACCAGAGTTTTATTGCGTACGTGTTAAGTTAAGAGTTGCTTTCTTTGTACATGAAAAGCGACGGCCGTAGATTACTTGAGGAGTTGAAGGATGGAGCTACTTTTTTTGAAAAGAAAAATAGAAGTGGAAAGAGTTCTTTTTCTGTCGTAGGTGCAGAGAGGAATGAGCGTATCCGATCCCCGGAGGGCTCTACCTTGTCGATTTGTGGTGACAACCTGCTCGAACGGCATCTCAGCGACGTTGATAGTCGAGGTTCTTCCTGGACCTCTGGGGATGATGAAAGTGAACTAAGTTTCTATCGTCGGCTGATGGAGCAAAATTTACAAGAACCACGAACAGCCCGATCTTGTGAGACCCTCGATTGTGCCAATTTTATGAATCAGTCGCTCGATATTGGATTTCAAAGAGTAATATATATATATATATATGAATTGGATTTAGAAGTATTTTCGAGTCGATTCAAGTTTTAGGTTCATGACGGGGTCACTTGAAGGTTTCGGCTCGGTTAGAGATTTTTGCTCGTTCGAATTGGGTCGGGATTGGGATTTTCGGATTGATTCGGGTTTTTAGATGGTCAGGGTTTCGAGTCAGTTCATAATTTTTGAGGTATTTGGTTCGGGGTCTTGGCGCGTTGAATTTTTTTTTCGAATTTCATTAATGCTTGTCACAAATTGTTTTCTCTATTCATTAAATGTTACCCTCCCAATAAAAATTGTAGAATTAGTACTAAAAACAGGATTAAAAACTTTTTTACAGAATCAGGACGTTTCAAGAAGCGTTTCCGAAAGTAAATTGCGTTCGCCTAATAGAAGTATATCTTATCAACCTTATACGATCGAAGATTATAAAACTTTTTCAGTCCCTAGGGCAGATCGCTCCTTGGGACCGGATAAAATTGAAGTCGAGAAGAAAGTAAGTTACTTTTTAAATAACTGAAATGAAGATCCTTTCATTTTTAATATGACAAGATACATGTTTTAAGTAAAATTGAAAATTGAAAATGTTGACGCACACCATTTTTTATTTACTTTTGTTTTTCATGAAAATTTATTATTGTATTGTACAAAAGGGTTATTAAACTCAAAGTCAAATACAGTTCCAACAGCCAGTTAATAGTTTGTCTAAGGACAGATGTCAACTGCAGTTTGAATCCAGTTTGACCGTCCAGAGTAGTTATGAATTCATGTTACATCCTGATGTGTCGTGGTTAACTATTATATAAGCGACTGTTGTCCACTGTCTGGAGAAAGTTGAAACCGCCAAGAGACAAAACCGGAAATAAGTTTTCACCCTGTCGACTTCAGCTTAACGCTATAATTTATAATTTCACGGGAGACCTAAGCGAGTTAGATGCGCGACAGCTTTGTGACTTCAATCTAATAAACAGACTAGTTTCGAGGTTTGTTTGATTACTCGCCATTTGCTTTACGTTCCCATTCTTGCTTAAAAAAAAGGAGACCTAAACTCCATTTGACCGTTATTATTGCTTTTGGTCAATCTTTACGAGATAAAAATTAAAAACTTTTTCGATTTGTTAGAAATCACTCTTTATAACGAAAGTACATTTTTCGGGTATTTTTCAATTAATATGTAAGTGGACGTGTCCAAGTGATATAGTCAAGGAAAGAATTTTTAGTACGGCATTGTCATAACATTAGGATCCTGCTACTCTTGGGATTCGATGCAAATTCAAACCACGTGGTGTAGGGAAGCACGCATACCAATGAAAGAGGCCGGAAGCTCTTGGAATATCTAGCGGGCTCGGATCTAGAGATCTTAAATCGAAATACCTTCCAAACCAAAACCAGGAAGGAAGTACTTGACGTGACGCTCTTCTCAAGAGGGCTAATTGACAAAGTGAGAGGCTGGAAGGTGACCGGGAAGGAGTCACTCTCGGACCACAGGCAACTTTTCTTTTGGCTGGCCCTCAGGAAGTCGGAGGTACAGCTGAAGAGAAACCCTAGATATACCAAGTGGGGGTCCTTTAGAGAGAAACTCCGAGAAACACTTGGGGTTTTTCCCTATTGGTGCGGCAAGCACTGGATAAGGAGCTCAATGGTGGAACAAGCACCTTGAGGCCCTTCGGACAGGAGCTACCAGGCTGTACAATATGACTTTTAAGACTAAGCTCACTTCAGTCTGGAACCGATATAGAGAGGCCTGGAAGGAATATTAAAATATGATCACCCATTATAAGAAGGAGGGTTTGAGAGAGTTCTGTGAGGAAACGAACAACATCCCTAGGATGGCTCTCCTTCATAGGATCCTTGTGAAAACCCCAGAAGGGGAGGGGATCTTATTCCCCGTCATGTGGTGCTTGGTCGTGTATGGATTACTCCAAAATCTGAACGAGGAGGGTTTTTATGCCCAAGATTATGCGGACGACTTCGTGATTCTAAACAGGGCAGTCCAATTGGACAGCCTGAAAGTGCTTGCTACGTCGGCTCTGGTCCACAATACGCACAATACTGATTGTCGGTAAATCCAGAGAAGACGGACTTGGTCGTCTTCACGAGGAAATATAAGGTCGTTACGGTAACGGGCCCGTTATTCTGTGGAAAGAGACTACAAATAACCCAGTCGGTGAAATATCTGCGAACCTTACTGGATATGTTTGACATTTTTACACGGCTTTTTCGGTTAGTTCAAGCATGTTTAAATCTATCGGAAGGTGCCGTCCATTAGATTTAAAAAAACGGAATGGGTTTTGCTGTGCTATCTCACAAGAGAAGAAACTTTAACAAAAAGTAAATAGAGCTCGGACGACATCGTCCTGAGTGGAAATGGGAGGAGTATGTGGATACACTTTATGTATACTTTTCAAAAGTTTCTCAAAGTTTCTGTTCTGTGTGATAGCTGCTTCAAAGGATGTTTGTTGTTGCAGAGAGTATGGCTGATGCGACGTAGAACGTACGGAGACACCGTTAGCGCACGTAATCTGGAAAATATCTCACTTCATGCTCGGAAGCATAAGGTAAATTTTAAAATAAATAATTTTTAATAATTTAAAATTTAGAACTTAGGTTAATAACTCCCGAGAGCTGCTACATAATTTGTAAAAATCCTGAGAGATTTCGAGATATTTAAAATATTTTCAAGCAATTTAAAGCTATAAATTTAGCTTTTGGACAATTTTTGTGTTAAATGCCGAGTGGATTATGATCTTATTATTAAATTTCCAGAAAATCTAGTCGAGAAACTATAATATATAAATCCAATTTCAGCAAACAGGCATATAGTGTTAGATGTGTAGAGAATTAGGCTGTGCAATGTGACGTCACAGATCACATGGTGAGATTTATTTATGAGATTTAATTTTATATTAAAAAATTAAAAGTATGTCAAGGAACAAATTGGTACTCAAAATAAGCGGAAATGAATTTTTCACTTATAAAATATACTTATTAATAAATTTATGACTTACTTACGCTGAAAAATTGTTTTTATTTCAGTTTGCATTGATTTCCATGTACAATTTTTGTTGAGTCCAATCTTTCTAACAGTTTACCCCTCACCATGTGGTCTGTGACGTCACATTGCACAGCCTAATGTAACGCATCCTCCAGAAAGACGAGATTAGCCTTCGGCCTTCGAAGTGCAGCCACTTAACCTGGCGCGCCATCTACTGGCAGTTGCTGTGGTCTGAGCCGGTTGCTTTGTGCGTATAATTGGATTACCATGTGGATAGTGCCACTGAATTCTGCAACCTCGGCCCTTCAGATTCTCCTCGACATTCTCCAGCCAAGTCCTCACGTCTGTTCTTTCCAGAGTTTCTGCTCTTACCTTTGTCACCTGCACCATTAAGATGCGAAACTAATTGGCACGTAACTCAAGATGCTATATTCTGGGTTATTATACAGTCATATTCATAGGACGGCACCCTCAAAGATTTGGATAGAAATCCTATTATCTGATTGAAATAGGGTTGCCGGTGGCAAATTGCAGAGAATCGATAGAAATCCTACTAGAATGAATTAAAGATATAAAACTGATGTCCAACGCGAGGTCCTCGAGCTTCTCCTTTCTTTCTGTTTTACCCCTTCTCTTAGCGCTTAGCGCTTCACTGAAAATTCTTCTCTTCTCGTTTCGGCATTAGCGAATAGCGCGAGATTCGAGCCCTAGGCTACCCAATGGAAAGGCCGCCCTTTGTCAATGCTAATTTCCCTAAGTTGCAATGCACTAACAAGGAAGATACCCCAGGTGTCCCTCGCCAATTTTAATGATCTTGATTGTATGTTGTAAAGGACCAAAAACTAAGCGACACGTATTTTTTTTATCTGATATTAAACTGTTTAAGGCCATGTAAGACTTACTGAATCCCTACCATACCGACATTTTTTTGTCTACAACGCTATGTCTACATTTATTGAGATATCAAATTGAAAATTTCTGAAATTGAAGCTAAAGCACAAAGGTACGTTGATCTGGTCTTAAATATTGATATTTGTAAAAAAATTTTTTTGAAAAATTATTTGTTTTATTTTTACAAAAATTTAAGACCAGATAAACATACCTTAGCATATTTTCTTTAATTTTAGAAATTTTCAATTTGATATCTCAATAAATGTAGACGTAGCGTTGCAGACAAAAAAATGTCGGTAAGGTAGGGATCGGGTAAGTCTTACATGGCGTTAAGAGGGTGAAACAGCCCCTCATATATGGGGTAAAAGTGACTGTTTGATTGGTTCACATAGAAGAAATTAATATTTTTCAATGAAACCAATTTCAAAGGTTGCGTCATAATAAGGGATGAAAAACGCTATTTGCTCGACTTAATTGAAAAATTTTAAGGGGGTAAACCACCTCCTATATACGACGAAAATAACGGAAAGTAAGGCAAAGTTGAAGGGAAAAATCTACTGAAAAAAATATACGTTACCCAACAGAACAAGAATAAGTTGACGTGTTTTTGCTTTTTTTCAAAAATCATATTGTAGGGGGTAACCACCCCTAAACACACTTTATCATAAATATGTATATACGCAACCTGCAATCTTGATGAAAGTTCTATAGTTTATAAAAAGAATGTTGATTAAAGGGAAAGCTATACAATTTCCTCTTTAAGCAAGCAAAGAACCCTTGGAAAAAGTGGCTATAAGACTTTGTAGTGTTTCATGATCTCTAGAGATTGAAAGAGAGGCAGCACGATAAATTTACTTCTTTAAACATGCATATAGCGAAGTCTTCGTTTCTTCCGTGGCGCTCATTCTATCAAAAAAGGGGCTCGGAAAATAACATAAAAACTGATAACTTCATTTTCAAGCTAAAAACATCGAGAGGCAATTTGAAAATAATGTTCTATCTGTTCATTAATTTTTTTTGCAGACAGCACATAAAAAGTCTAAAATTATTTAAAAATTGTAGACTAATTCTTAATTCTTAATTAAAAGCTGAACCAAACTTCAGGTAAAATAAAAACTTATTTTTAATTTTAATATGTCTATGGGGGGGGGGGATTGAACCCCGAAAACCCTCCCCCATTGCGCACGGCTCTGCCAAACAGAGTTTCGACATAGATTTTCAAATTTATGCTCGGGTCCAACGATTATAAAGAAAAACTAAATGAAGCTTCTAATACTACAAATGATTTTCCGTCGTTTCCAGGATGTGAAAGAGGAACATAAAATGAATGAAAAGAGGAAGGATTCAAATAGAGGTAACGGTGCCAGACTCGGGACGAGATCTTCACGTCCCAGGAAAGCGTCATCCATCAAAACGTCAACTTCGAGGAGATCCAAATCTGTCCTAGGGTCTTCAAGTCACTATCTTTCCAAAACTTCCTTCCCTATCATAGAAGATCGAAATCTTGAGTCTCTACGACTGCGGCATCTAAATGAGAAGCGGATGATAGATCAACTCATTAATCGATCCGCATTGCTTTTTTGAATTTTCCTTCCCACCAAGAATGGAAATAATAAATAGGTTCGTCAATTTTTCTGTATTAAATAAGACGAATAAGAAACGTAATAAATAAAAAGGTAATTAATTATAAGATTTCAAATTTAATAAAAATTTAATTGGAAATGTAGACTTAGGGTCGAACAGAATTGTGCTGTTTTCAAATAAGAGAAAAATTCTGTAGATTTTAAAACCTTTAAAAAAGTCAATATCGCTATCTGGTATTGTGCATCACCTTAAAGGTGAATTTCAACCAATATTAATTGACTTTTTAATTAATAAAATCCCTTTTGATTGACAAAGCCAATAAGTAATAAGTTCAAATATTATTCTCGAAGGCATTTTAATCCCCTCTGCCCACCCACTGTTTGTATCCCCTTGGCTTGATTCCCTTTATTAGACATCTCAGGGTGCTTTGAACATGCTGAAACAACTTTACCCTCTTCATGAGACGTTCTTCGCCCACCTTCTTGCAAATAAATTACCGCAGAGTTCCCGCTTGGTCGATCGAGTGATGAAATATTTAAACTTAATTCCACCGTGATAAGTTATTTATTAATGTTTATACTGAAGACGCGTTGGTGAATCAGAAAGGCTTCCACAGTTGAGAAGAGATACTTAATAAGTTTTCCAGGTCTTGGATGTGCAACAGCTTCATAATTGCAATATCGAAAATTAATAATAATACGCGAAACTTTTATAAGAAGAGGATGTATACTAAATTGAATATATTCTGAGCTATTATATTTTTGTGTATTATTCAGAGGTTTGAATTAAAAATTGAGGGATCATAAGTCAAAGATTGAAGTACAAAGGTCTCGAATCGAATAAGAAAATTTGGATTTCAAAAGTTAGGGGTCATAGGTCAAAGGTTGCAGGTCAAAGAAGAAACTTCAAAGTTACATAAGTGAAGGTGCATAGGTCAAAGGTAAAAGGCCAGAGTTAAAAAATGAGCAACTAAATTATAGGTCAAAGGTAAGATTTCAGAGTTTAAAATTGAATGCTTTTAGGTCAATCGTCAGACGTCATAGGAGAGAGGTCAAAGGTCAAGGAATCAAAATTTAGAGGTAAGAGTTCAAAAGTAAGATACCATAGGTCAAAGTTCAAAAGTGAATGGTCAAAGGTCGTATGTGGATATTTTGGAATATGAAAGTTCAAGTATCGGAAATTTGAGGACAAAGATGGGAGGTCAAATTTCAAAAGTAAGGGCAGAAAGGCCGAAGGTCATAAAGGTCTAAGATTGGAGGTCAAAAGTGAGGACGGTCAAAAAAGTTTGGGGATCTGGAAAATCAAAGGTCAGAGGTTAATCGTGAATAGTCATAGGTCAAATATTGGAGGTCATAGGAAGGTTTTGTTATGAGGAAGGTCAAAGGTGAGGGGTTAAAGGCTAAAAAAAATTAAAAGAGTAAAACAATTATGTCGGTCTTCTCTTTCTTCTCTCAATATAATTCTTTTTATTAAAATTTCCTCGCAGACATAAATTATTGAAAAAATGCAACTTTTTTTAAATTTCCGGCAAATTTTATTTCCTCATTATTTTTCCATGACGTTTAGAATGTCTAGACTCTTCCGTGTCCATGACAAGGTTACAGCTACCAGTTGCAATAAGTATCCCAAGGGTATTTTCTCGGAAATCGATTGGACTTGCGTGCGCCTCGCGAAGGTTCTTAGCGAACCTGGTGGCGCGCTTTGAAGTAGAAAGTGACACACAGAAGGCGTAAACAAAACAAGAATTCGCTGTTCTTTTGTTCGCGAATATTTGTGAATTATTCGGTCAAGTGAAGTGAATAGTGAAGTGGTGATTAAAAAATAGTGTTCACGCTTTGGTGTTAGTCTGAATCTGAATGTATAGTGAATGCGGTCAGCGAAAATTTTCAAAGAGGAATTTCTCCACACCGGGCGACGCAAAATTTTATCTATCGTGCCAACACAGATTAATGGTTCAGGTTAGTAACTATATACAATTAATATTTTTATATTATTAAAAATCACTGAACTGTAAGAAGAAATTAATTTTCGGGAAACGATTGCCTTCTTAGAAATTTTGCTGGTTTGAATTGTTTCCACAGATGGCGCCGTGGGTTTTGTGGGCATGAACAGAGCCCTCCAAATTTGAATCAAATTTACCCCCTTCACTTTACCATAATTGAAAAAAATAACAGTTTTTAAAATACAATTTGAAAAAAAACTTTTTTTTTTGTCTAAGAAAGTACAACTTAGGTCTGTGTGCGTATTAAGTTTCAAAAATAATTTTCTTTAATCACTTTGTTGTTTATAGTATAAAATGTTTATTTTACAGAGAAAATTGCAAAAAAATTGCATCGAAATTTCTAGAAATATTTTACGTAACTTCCTAGCAACCTTTCAATTTTACAAAACATTTTTTCTCAATGCATTTTCTATAAAAGTTCAAGGTACCAAGTGATTGTATTTATTCATAGAAAAAGTATTGCAGAGTTCTATTCAGGATTCTGGAATGAATCTAAATTCGTCGAGTTCGCTGAGATAGAAGCTTAAGTGAATCAAGATCTTTGCTCGTCTCATCTTCGTTCTTCCACCTCTGCTTCTCTCGTTGTCGATCGAGGGATGCATTTACGTAACCGATACGTGCATCCGTTTATCTCTTCTTGAAGAGTGCGACTTGTCTGTTATCACGAGAGGCATTTCTTCAATGGACTTTTCAGAGACGCTGAATACTGTTAGGCCAGAAAGTCAAATAGACAGGAATTCAAAGCGAAAAAGGAGTTAGACGGAAAGAGATTGAGAGGGAATAGGGGTTGGGATAAAGTGAGGGAGAAAAGGAATAAAATAGTTCAAGTGGGAGGGGGGTGTTTCAAAGAATTTCCAATTCTCAAGCATTCAGTAGTCGACCCCAGTCGACCCCTCGTTGCCATGAGAAGGTTAGTGTAATGAATAGCATTCAGTTTATTCCAGAGCAGAGTTTGGGGCCGTCAATTTTACGGCAGTGGCAGCTATTATCCCAATTCGGAGGGAGTGATGAAATGCAGAATGAAACGAATCTTTTGAAAAATTAAAAGACGTATTTTAATAGCATACATTTTTAATCAGTACAGATGTTATTGCGGGTGTTTTTTCATATGCACAGATAAAACGGATGTGAAATACTGTTATGTGCTAACTTGAAATTAATTTCAAAAGGAAATATCATAGTGCTTGTTCAGGTGCGGTAATGGCCAATTAATAACTCTACTAAAACCTTGACTTGTTTCTTTTCCACATTCAACAGATCCTTTGATCTCTTTGAGTATGACATATTCATGTATTTCTTCGAATTTATAAGCTCTTCGGTTTCACTCTCTGCCTCCCATGTACCAGTTGAGTCTATTCGTCAACTGTTATTCTGGAAACAGCATAGATCTACAAACAGTAGAGATCAGGTTCAATAAGGAGCATTGAAGCTCCTTCTTCTGCCAAGGTATCCGCTTTTTCATTTTCTGAGATATCCTCATGATCAATTAGTTTCATTCAGTTGACCGTCGATGCTTGAAGGAGAACTTGAAGGCCATTCCATGCTAGTTTGCAAGTAATCTCTTGAGAGTCAAAGACTTTGAGTGCAGCCTGACTATTGGAAAAAATAATGTAGATGTGTCGGCCTTTGTTACTGTGATCCTTTCTAAAGACTTCCTGAAACAAAAAATCAATAAAAAATAATCAATAAGCAAATGAACCTACTCTGTACTGCAGCTCGTGGTTTTGAATATATTACTTGAACATCACTGCTGCGGTTGAAAGCACTGTCAACAAAAGACAAAAGTGCAGATTTATAATTTGATAATGGCTTACCCGTGTATAATCCGTGTAATTGTACAATTATAAACGCGGACGCGCCTGTGACGCTACCTTAATCAGTGATAACGCGTTTTCACATAATCAATGTGAACACTGCTCTGATGTGGAGTCACGTGTTGGAGGCAAATTGCACAATATACAACCGTTCGAACTGATGCACGTACACAGAAAGTGTTACCGCACGAAATCCTCTGACCCGAGGTATGCTACGTGTTGACACCGAGGTTGACACTTGATGTGTTTGATGCGCTTATGCCTACTGCTTGCTCATGGCATTCTCTATTAAATTAGTCTCCACTTAACGTCTCTCTGATCTTCGCCTCTGGCATGGCATTAAAGCCACTAACCCTTCGCCACCGTTCGACAATTTCGGCTTTTATCAAGATATGCGGTAGTTAATGGGAAAAAGTCATCCTGATGTTTACAGTTTCCTGAAGGAAGTCTTAAAAGAGCAAGGAGATACAGAAATTGCAGTTGTGGAACTCTTTCTTAAACGGAAAATAAAAGTTGCTCCCAAGAAAAGTGACTTGAAATACAAGCCAGGCTTCAGAGAATCGCAATGAATTACGAAAATTACGAAATAATTGATTATCTGCAAGCTTATTGTACATACTATTCTGCCGTTTTACTCCTGAGATCAACGTTAATGCTACCCCATCAGTTTTCATGTTATCGCTTCCTACATTCTCGAGAGAAGTTGCATGCGCGCTTTTTAAACGAAAATTTGCAGTAAATCTATTTTGCTGTCAATGGGAGACTACTTCGTGTTCTTAGCGCCCATCGAGGAGACAATAACACGGACGATTACCTCGAAACACAAGACTTAGCGAAGCCATCAACCCATTCGCAAGCTCCAGTGAACAACTGAACAGTGAACACTGAACATGCTTACACCTCTCAGCATGAGTAACAGCGGAAATTGAATTCTAATCTAATCGTTACACAGAAATGTGTTTTTTTTTTCAAAAACATAATATTGCGGACAAGATCAATTATTGATTTTGATTGACTATGTGATGCAGCATCTGATTAACAATCTTGAGAGGAAATTAGGCGACATTTATTTTTCCTTTTACAATAAAGGAAAAAAGAAGTTTCACTTAAAAGTTTTGCAGCTCTTTTTCCGCCCTTTTTTCAAGTACACTGTCAAAAAAAAAAAAAAAGATGCTTCAGGAGTAAAACAGGTGCTATCTACAGCATGCTTCATTACCACATTATGGGCAAAATGGAGAGAATTTCTGATATGAATATTTCATAACCTTTCTGAGGTGTAAATTTATACAAAATAAATATACATGCATGCGCCGGCATAACACTGTCGATAATATTATCTAGAGTGTCTAGACATAACTCTATTGATATCTTAATTTCAACTACTCTTACTTACAATTAGGCAATTTCTTCATCCAGCCTTCTCAACAGGACATAGCTTCAAGTTACCTGACTCCCACTGACAATTAATTATTAGCAAGCTTCGCTAACAATAGAACAAAGGGAGGATTGAAACAAGGGACTTCAGCATTCATAAGTATCGATTCAACACATCAACCTTTTATATTAATTTAAAATTTAAGGTGTATGTAAGTCTCTCGAAACGCAACAATACAACCACACATAAAAAACGAAGGTCAAGAACTTTTTCGGAGACGATTGTATTTCTATGTATTTTAATTAAACTTGTCAGTGGACAGTTAAAAAAAAAGGATAAGATATATTGAATGATCAGTGCAGTTGATATCACTGGTTTCACTAAAGTTTTGCAGTAGATTGTGTATATCACCTAAAAGGTAGATAAAGAGAGATCGATCGGTTTGAAAATCGGTGACATGTTTCAAGATCGATATCAAGTATTGGGTGTCAAATGATAACAGGGCTCCATTTATTCACAGAGGTCGTTTGTCCACGAACAGGTTGTTCAATTCGCATAGGGAGGACATTCTCAATTTTTATTATATTTCCTATATTGATAGATTTTTAATAAATATAATCAATTATGTTTTCCAGGATTTCAAAGATTTTCAAACAATTTTATGTGGTTTGGAAGAATTTTAAGATACCCAGAACAATAAACTGATTAGAAAGTTTGAATCGTTTTGAGGCTTTTGTGAATTCGCATTCTTAAAGAATAGAAATTTTTTAGCATTTTAAATTGCGCGCGAATAGCAACCAATCAGATGCCGAATGCAAAGCGTGCGCAGTAGTTATCAAGTAAGATTTGAGAAATACGAACTTGATATTTGAGAGACTCAAGAGATTGACAAGGAGATAGCAAAAGATAGAGGGGGATGGAGAAGAGATAGAAAGAGATATAGAAGTGGAGATTGAAATAGATAGAAAGGGATAGGATGTCTATCTCTTTACTTCCGGTAGGGCTTTTCGCTTACCCTGAGGAAAAAAAATTGCCAAACTTGTTTATAAAAACTTGTAAGTGGCAAGGGAGTTACGTTACATTAAGAACTTAATCTGCCTGTGGCATGAATTTTGAGAGAGTCATTTTCTTAATTATGATGCAAAGCGAATGCGTGGAGTCGTCTGAGTTGAAGAGTGTAGAAGACTGAAGAAACAGTAATTATCGCGCAAAGATGAACGTACAAGTGTATTCGTGATGGTCCGGGCGAAAACGTCAAAGAAGCTGGTTAATTGCAGTGAGTTCACCACTCGACTGAGGAGAGTTTGCGTTTTTATTCACACAGGGAACTAGAGACTCGTTTCAGACCTGCTCGCACGAGAACATCTGTTTAGAAGGGCAGTGAACTGAGTCTGGATCGAGAACGTAATTAGCCTACTGGCCATTACAGTTTTTTCTTGGGTAGAAAAAAGGGAAGAGGGAAAAAAAAAAGTTTGAAAAAATGCACTTCCTCTGGGAAAAATGGACTGAACATCCTTGTCACTTTTTCCTCTTATTGTATCTTTCTCAAAAAGAAAAAAAAAACTGGATGACTGATAGACAGAAAGTACAAAGTGAAGCTAAATGTAGTGTGGAACTTCTCGGATAAAATGTTTTGAAGAATACCTGAAACTCTACGTATTTACTGTAAACAGATCAATTTTGAAATTTAGAATGTGGGAGGTTTTAATTGAATCAATATAATTAATAATAATAATAATAATAATAATAATAATAATAATAATAATATTGATGATAACTGAACGAAGACTACTGACTGACTACTGGTCGAAGAAAATTGGTCTACTTGGTTTTCGTGCCCTTTTTTATGCCCCTTATTTCCCACCAAGATTTTGATATCAAGAGTTCTTCTCGATTTCATGTGTACATTCTACCCATTCAGGGGTTCTATCCCCGAGAGCGTGTTTTACTTCGAGGGAAGCAGAATTAGTTCCAAGGATGATTTCAAGAGTTCTGAGTCTTTAGCGAGCGATCCTTTTCTCCCCTGGTCATTTAGAGATAATTTATGTTTCTTCCTCATCAACTTTTCACACGCGTTTCAATTTCGTCTATACTAAATTTTAGCAAGTCTTTTAGACATAATCATTGATTAGTTACGGACACATAACATTAGCTCAAACATCAAAAGTCCTCGTAGAAATATTCGTTGTCCTTTTTAAATCATTCTTGAGCAATAGAAAGTCTAGTTGCAAGATTCTGAAAGAATTTCTTGGAGTATTTGAAACTTCCTACACGGGATTTTATGAAGTCGGATATGAAAGAAGAATTGGAGAATGTACGTCAACGTGGCATCGAGTCGCGAATTTGTGTCTTCGAATCAAAATCCTTTATCCCTCTTAGGAGTCTTCCCGACGGAGATTCAACTTCGAAGCTGAAACTTTTTGGCTGCATTATCCCATGTGTCTCGAATATAGCATAGCGGATATAGAGCATTCGTAAAGTTCTTATCGGTATCTATATTTCCGAGGATACAAGCGACCAACTCCCGCCAGTAACTTGGACAGATGCTTTTACACTTTGCGTACAATATATTCCCATACGAATAATGGTAGCAACACATTGTTCCCAAAAGCGAATTACTTTTAGGGAATCCGTTGCTAGCTTTATTCAGAAAGTTTAAACACGGAGACAGATTTTACAATAGTTAATAAATCGTGTGAACAAATCCCCCAAATTCCACATCCATTTTGCGTGAAAAATATTATAATTTTTTATTTTTAACTTTTTTAATGATAACCGAGTAAAAGAAAGCGGAAATAAGAACCGCCAATTACATGAAGGTACTCAATTTTATTGCAAGGAGACCCGATCCTCAGATACGAAAGTCTGAGAATGATGTTTACCAGAACTTTTATGGATTTTGCAATCTGATAAGTTCAGGTTTACGACTTCAGCAGTTTGGGATAAACAGCCGGTTCATTATTGTATATAAACAACCCAGCTGGACTATAATCCGAGTACAATCAGAGGCGATTTTGTAGGCGGATATGGTCGGTGAATTTAAGCTCCTGGTATTAACAGGTTCAGTGGTTTAATTTACGAGAATATTTCAGTAGACTTTCCGTTTAAAGGCTTTCCTAGCAATTTGAGTAGCTCCTTTTATGTTATCGTTTATTTATTTTTGAGAAACCTGTCGGAATATATTAATAAAGTCTTGCGTTCCATTTGTTCTTAGGTTTCTAGACCTTTCAACTGTGCCATATGGTGGCGATGAGCGATAAGTACTCAATACATGCTCATTGAATACTTAATCATTTGATAAATGATCGAATTTTTCTTCAAATCATTTAGCAAATTTCCCACGCTTAATAAATATAAAGAAACATCCATTGTCATCTTCTGTTTCAGTTCGGATGTCGACCATGGAATCTGAGCTTAATCAGCGTAATAGTCCTTGCCCTCTCCAACATGTTGCTGACTGTCTTGCTGCTGCAGTCCGAGACCTGCGCTCCATATAGTCTTCCCAAGGAATCGGAAACGAACATCGTTACCGAATGGAATCTCCATTCCCTCCAAGAAGAAGACCCCCCTCAAAAGCCCTGTATTCTGACGGAGGATCCCCCAAAAGAGGAGGCCATCTTTAAATTGGATATAAAACTAGGCAAATGGGATTCTCGCCGTCTTTATAAAACCTTTGATGCAGTTCTTGTTGGTGATAAATTCAGTGACCTATCACAAAGTTCCAAAGTTTGCTTAGCGACTCAGACTTCCATTGAGAAACTACATTCTCTTGTTCAAGTTGTTCACCACTGGTCAGGACCTCTTTCAGTTGCCTTGTTTGTTGCCGGAGATGAGGAGTTTGATGTTTTGCAGAGGTACCTTGTTTACTTCAACAAATGCTACGCACCCATTAGGAATCGTGTGGTGTTCTCTCTGGCAATGCCGAAGAATAGACTGCCCAAGAGGCAGCCGAGCGTTTTTGAGATGCCGGAGGCTGTAGATTGTGCCAAACCCGAAGCTACGTTAACTGCACTGATGAGCAGGGTCTCTAACGAGCAAACGAATTGGAGGATAAGGAATGTCTATCCTCAGAATCACATGAGGAACTTGGCGAGGAAGAATTGCCAATCGCAGTATGTGTTCTTGACTGATGTGGACATTGTGCCGAGTTTTAATTTGTCTGGTACTTTGGAAGAGTTCCTTAAGGAAGATAACTGTGAAAAGTGTGCATATGTGATACCGACTTACGAATTGGACTCGCGTGTTCGGTTTCCGCAGAATAAATCGGAGTTGGTGAGATTAGCAAAGAAGGGACTTGCTAGACCATTTCATCAGAAAGTTTTCATTCACAATCAATTTGCTACGAATTTTACGAGGTGATTAAGTTTGAGAGTTGTTAAATAATATTCTTCATAATGTATTCAAGTTGGGTAACGTTGTCGAGAAACTTGTGTTCATTTACATATTATCCAATTGGATTTTGAACTTCAAGAAGCTTGTCTGCCCTAGCAGAAGTTTCGAATTGAAATTCATTCCGAACCAATCCGGATTTTTCTGATATATTAATGTTTGGCTTGGAAATTCAGAAGTATATGTTTTCTACTCTAAGCTTTCGCCAGGTAACATATTTAGTATTTCTGAGAAGTAGTGAAAGTTTGATGACATGTTTTAGATGGGTGATGGATCTGATGCCAGGATACAAAGGATACGAGAACATGAAGAACGGAAAGATTTACGTCAGTCACGACGTAACAAACTTTGAGTTCCTGTATGAACCTTTCTACATTGCGAAAGACATTGCACCAGCTCATGATGAGAGATTCATGGGTTACGGGTATACAAGAAATACACAGGTAAAAGTTGAAATTTTTATTTTGTATCCATTGTTCAATTACTATTGATTGACTTTGGGTATTTTTTAAAACTTAATAAAAATTCAAACAATTTTATGTGTCAGTTGCATTCGTTTAACTTTTAATTAATAACAGACAAGAGAAATTTAAATGTATCAAGTAGTCAACAATAATAAATTGCGCGTAAAATCAATATTTCCGAAACAAGTGGGTATTGTTATTTGACGCGGAGAATTTTTAATATTTTTTGAAACAAATTGTGACTTGAGCATCGAATGAAGTAGAGGTAATTCATTTAAAATTGGATGCGAATCATTCAAGTGAGCTTGATGATCCACGAGTAGTAGAAATGCAGATGTTATTGGCATCTAATCGTTTAGTATAGTTCGATAAATTTAACCGAAACCTGCTGCGTATTTGGTGCATGTCAGTCAACAGATCATCTCATCGGTCAAATCATCAGTCAGTAGTTTGTTAGCCTGATGCACATATTAGTACAAAGTAGCATTTAGTGCTAGTGCATTAAAATCATGGATATTATTTCATAAATTCATCGGGACAAAGAATGTTGTATGAATAGAGATATTGGTTGGAGTTTATGTTCATATAATAGAATTTCTGAACGAGAGATTGTTTATAATGGTCTATACAATATGCAAATATAAATACTTGTTCTTCATTTATTATTTACTAGTACGCAAGGATTTAGTAATTAGTATATAAACTAAATCAGTAAAACTAAAAACTTGATTTATCTATACAATGCTCTTTGGTTCGATATTTCAATTTGAATATTTGATCGTTTACAAAAGTAACAACGCGATGAGGTGCATTTCGGGTATTATGCCTACTAAAAAATTACTACTTATGCTGACAAAAAATATGGAAAAATGGTCGATTTGATAATTGCAATCGATATTGGAGGCTGTAAGTTGATACGAGTAACAAGAGAATGCTATTCACGATTACAAATACTTGTATGCCTCATATGTGTTCACATACGCTGAGTTGAAAGGCTGATAGGGGGAGGAGGGCGCTCGTAAATGGAATTGGACATTGCGGAGAGGGTGGTTTATGTCGCGTGTACCTAGGGGAAATGTGTTCAGGTTAATTTCACGCTTCGACATGGTCGATGGGAAAGAATGTGGGAAAAGTGGAGGGAGAAAAGGAAACTGCATTCACTTTGTTTGTTTACCTCTCCGAGTGGTACCTTTATTATTAAATTCTGTAATAAGAGCCAATTTCAAACCCGAGAAGTACAGCTCTGAGGTGAATTTTCCAATGACCTAGCGCACGAGTGAGCGAAGTGTAAAGCAATCCGTTCTGCAGTCGACTTTCAAAATTTATTCTGTTCGGCAGTTTGGATATTGCGATTTGATCTCAATTTAGCCATTTTTATATGTTTTTGGTATGAATATAATAGGTATAATTACATTTTGCTTTAAGTATAAAATATTTTTATAGACTTCATATTACGATTTGGTCTTATTATAGACGTTTATTATTACGGTTTGGTATATTTTTAATTATGATCTGATCTGTTCAAGATTTTCACACAATTGGAAGTGTCTATGTTATCTTCCATTAAGTCTTTCAAAATTAATCTGTTGTCCAGCGTGCATTTTACGTGTTGGTCGACTTGAAATTACGATTTAGTCTCACTATACAACTTCATTTCTACAGAAGTATTTCCCACGTTGGTTGTTGATCCATATTTTACTCCTGAAAGAATAAATAATTTGTTAATTTTAATTCAAACAACTAAAAGGAGGAAGAAATACTCACACTTTCCAAAGCATCCTTTTCAGAGCACCTTTCTGTATACGAGCGTGGACTTTATCCAACAGGTCTGGCTTCTCTAAATAGAAACACACGTTTATGCCTTACTCCAGTTCGTTACATGTTGCAATATCTGCACCTTTTATCTGAGAAAGGGTACTTCGCACGCGAGCAGTAGCAATCGCGTGAAACTTGCGGCAGATGGAAATGTCAAGTTAACATGATGAAAACGTCCTCAGAGGCAAATAATTTTTGCTAAGTGCTTTTACGACAGCGTTGACAGTCGGTAAACTGGAGTCTGAATTTTAACTAGATAATTGCTGAGACTTAACGAATTAATAAAGATTTTGTAATCATATACGTGTACTTCTACCTCAAATTCCCAGCGATTTAATATTTCAAGAATAAAAGTAGAGTTAGCTATTTCCCAGATCCGCGCTGCGATTAATTTCCATCAGTGGATTGGTTTAAAGGAGGATATCCTCAGAATGTATGTATAAAGCATCCTCCTTCACAATTAGACGTTCGTGCACTTCCTAGAAAGCTCTCGTTCCCTTTACTCACTTTTATGTTAAAAGGTTCACGCTCAGCCACACAGTAATATCATTAGTTATTTCATCAGCGGTTTTCAGCTTCTATAAGATAGAAAATAATTCTCATTCTTAGAAGCAGAGAAAAATTTTACTTGACTTCGCGATATTCTTTATTGTCAGTTTCAACAGAAAGAAAATAAATCATCGTAAAAATATTTTGCTTCTTTTCTCCAGAAGCCACTGACCGTCCTCGTGGATAATTGGAAGTAGTCGTAGCTACCTTATTTAAATATATAGGGGCTGAGAATATAAGCTGGGTTAGGGATTTGGCTCTTCTTCAATTTTCAACACACACATTACACATTCGTCTTCCGGTGTACAATATGGGACGGAACGGGCAGAAAACCGCGAAATATCTCGGTTACAATGCGTTTGGCAATTCCTTCTGATTCCTCTTCTGAGGAAACATAATGTGGGAGCATACCGGGTTCCTTGTCATTTCAAGAAGCATATCTCAATTCGCTTTGTTTCGTGGAGACAATTGAGGCGCAGCTCTGATTTGTGCCTGGTTGTCGCGCTTCCAACGTGTCCTGCTATTACGCATGATTATCTACCAAGGCGCCATTGCACATCCCCTGAACAATCAGAGAGAGAGAGAGAGAGAGAGAGAGAGAGAGAGAGAGAGAGAGAGAGAGAGAGAGAGAGAGAGAGAGAGAGAGAATCAGTCTGAATCTTGTGTTTGTCATAATTGAATTGCGAGATTACACTGAAAACAGACGTTTCTGCAAACGGGGGCGTCTGAGTTGAGCATAGTGTTGTAGAATGTAGACGTTGGGACTTCATAGATTTCCTTAGTCGTCAATTTTTACAAATCTCTGCATCCACTGATTACAGCTTTGCTGACCAAGTCCATATTCTCCAGCTCATGATCTACTTTCCTATTCAAATAAACTAGTGAGCAAATTTCAAATATGATTTAATTAACTATAAAGTTATTTTCTCCCATATAAAAGATTTATATACAATGATTATAACAGTTTGAATCGTGTTCTTTATTCTCTCAGAATCGTATAAAGTCTCTCCATCCCTAGGCGATAAGTAAAACTAGATAAATTATATTAAAAACTTCGTTTTGACTGGTATTAAAATATCTAAGTTTAAATATATAATTAAATAAATCTTCGGTGAAGTAATTCTATTTCCTAGAGGCAAATCATTTTTACTATTGATTGCTTGAAAAACTTTATGTGACACAAAAATGGAAAAATTATATTAAAATGGACACAAGATCAGTATATGTATTTTGAGGCCATGTGGTAGTTTACCATGAGAGTAATTTAGTTTCCCGAATTTTACACTCGTAATAATGAATATTTTTTTCCTAAAACTGTACAATTTACTTCGTCTGTACGAAACGGGAGTAAATGGGCTAGTTTTAACAAAAAATATTTATTGCGAACGTCAAGTTGGGGAAACTAAATTTGCTCTTAAGGTAATTACCACATGCCCTTAATTCTAGTAGCTCGAAATCTGGCAAAAATAGAATCAACCTACATCTGTATATAGAATGGACGAGTATAGAAGAATTCCTTTTACAATATAAATTTTAGATCAATTAAATTTTTACTAAGAAATAATCACTTATCAATTGAATACTTTATCTTTTAAATATTTATTCCTATAATAGTTTTAAAAGTGAAATTTGATAAAGGCCAGTTTCAACCTCCAATAAATTCTAAACTGAAATTACGCATCATCGAATTGTCCTTCCTCGATTTTACAAGTTGAATTTATATTAAGATTTTTTTTCTTCATTCGCCTAACTATGTCCCGGACTTTTCGTGAATGTATGTCTGATGGACGGAAGTAGCTACTGTAGTTCAGATGAAATTGTTTGAGAGACTTTGCGGGGGGTAACTTCAGTTTAGCTTCACCTGGAACAAATTAAATTACAAGAAACCAGTAATATTCACAGATAAAATGATTTTTACAGAAATGATTTCTTTATTATTTGGATTTATATTATTATTATCATTATTATTATATGTGTTATATTGATTTCTATTTTTAAAAGAAAGATAGATTTTCAATGATTTTGAGGAATTACGAAATACTTTTCCGACGGTTTTTATAAATCTTTATGTAAGTTAGTTTTCAAAATTCAAATACCCATAATTATAATTGAATTCAACAAATCAACTTTTCTTTAGACTTTTAGTATCCACCCTAAAATATGGACATATTTAAGAACATGATTATCATAAATAAAAACTTTTCGTGCGCTTATCTTGCAAATTATGTTTAATATTTCATCAAATAAATTATTAATCAAATTCTTACTGAAATACGTTATGTGAAATATCCTTAATAAGAAAATCATTTATAGATCCAATCCCTAAACTTGAATTTATTATATTGATTGTATTTAATTAAAAATCACTGATAAATTACATTGAATTTTTATATTTATTAATTGTAAGTTCTAAGCCGAGGCCAACAATAAATAATAAATAAGACGGGGCACTATAAACAGAGGATTTATAATTTAAAAATACAGCATTAAATTTAAAATGATACTTACGAGTTGGCTCATATTCATCTGCAGAATCTTCGGGTACGCACCAATCTTCGTTGCACAATACATTTGTTTCCGCAATTCTTTATTCGATAAATGAAACGATCCAATTATTTAATTAATTGTTCAAATAAATTTTGAATAGAACTTATTGCATTATAAAGAATTTCAAGAGATTTAATGTTACTTTCAAGAACATGAAAAGATATCCAATAGTTTCCAAGAATTTTAAGGAATTATATATGAGAATTGAATACGCGCTTACAACTTTTGATTTATTTCGAATGCAACTCCTATCATTTTTTTTAGAATATGATGAATAGAAATTAATGTTTCGAAATCTTGAAATTAATCGTATAGAAAAAATATCTACATAAGCATAAAGAAATGAATTGTGTTTTTGCTAGCAGAATAATAAAGAAAAAAAATTTTTCTAAATGATTTGAAAGCTTTTCCATCTAATTTTTTATTTTATGGAATAATATTGACTTTGGAAATCAGGAGTTTGTTTAAATAATTACTAAAGTTTCGCATGCTTACATTTGCTCGTATTCGCTTTCGCTGCAACTGTCATCTCGCTTCGAGTCGACAAAGTCGTACGATTCATCATCTCTGTATGATTTGGCTCCAACACTTCGCTCACAATTGTAATGTTGTCGTAATCTCTCTCTGAGAACGACATACGGCGTGTTTTTCAGCTAAGATTTCAAAGATCAGAGAACGTTAAAATATTAAAACATAGCTTTGTGTCTTAACATTCTACCGAAAGCTATATTAAAATTTACTTTGAATAAAATCATATTTTTTCTACAGAGTTACCAGAAAATTTTTATTTCAAAATGTTATGACTTTTTCAGGTTTTCTGGTATGATTTCTTTCAAAAGAAGTACATTTAAATACATTCAATTTTGAAAAATTTTCAAAACTTTTACGGGTTTTAACGAGATTTAATGGGATTTTAAGGACTTTCACAGGAGTTCAAGGATTTTATAAAATATTTTGGAAGTTTTATGGAATTTCAAGGTATTTAAAGAATTTTTGATAATTCCTTTATTATTCTTTGTAATTGTTTCTTCATTTCTTTTATTAAATAAAAAAATAATTAAAAAATTTTTTAAAAATCGTCCAGGACAAATTTATCTCAAATTTTATTCGCTTCAATTAAAAAAAAAACAACATTCAAATCGTTTAGGAATTGTTTTTGAATATAAATTTGTCCACAGATGTATTTCGAAGAGTTTCTTCTCATACTTATTTTTACTTACCAAGGGATTATTAATCTTGAAGAAGTTTAGCTCAAGATCCAGACATTTCAGTTTCTCTCCCTCCAAGCAAGTCGGCATCTCTGAAAACTCATTATCAAACAAATCCAGAATTGCCAAGTTTTGTAGATCTGCCATTGACTTAGGAAGTTTTGTGAGACGATTATTGCACGCGACAAATTCCTTCAACTTATTCAACTCTCCAAATTCCTTCGGCAAGTAATGCAATCCACATCTGTCGATAATTAGCACCTCTAGATGTCGCAGCTCGCAGATTTCATCTGGCAGCCAAAACAATTTATTTTGTCCAATATTCAGTCTTTTTAAATTACTAAACTCGATAATAGAACGCGGTAATATCGACAAGGCTGTGAGTCTGGTGCTGATCTCTTTTACTCGCTCAGGGTTTTTCAAATTTGACCCTGGCAGGAAACAAAACTTGTTTATTTCATTCTTACTGGTCGCTTTTAGTTCAATATTATCGACATTGATCTTTTCCAATTCAACCATCTTTGAAGTGATTTTCTTCAAGATTATGTCGTTCAAAGAAGAGTTCATCATTGAGAAACTTCTGAGATGCGAGTTTGAGATTTTTTGGAAGCAGAACTCGGTGAAGATCGACTCGTCTAGAATGATTTCATCTAAATTCCAGAATTTGGAATTAAGTAACCACTCGGGAAATAATCTGCAGCTTTTTAAGCCTTTTGCTGTGAATCGTTTGAGTTTTGTACTGGTTGGAGGAGAAATAAACCTCAGGGGATTGTTAGAAAGTTCGAGGATTTCTAGATTTTTCATCGCCTCTTGAACGCACTCGGGAACGAGTTTGAATTTGTTGTTTGACAAGAGAAGCTGCTTTAAGTGATTTAGAGCGAAACAGGAAAGAGGCAACTTGGAGAGTTCGTTAAAGCTCAAGTTGAGGATTTCAAGGTTTTCCAGGTTCCCGAGAGCATCGGGAAGGTCTTCTATTTTATTTTCCGATGCATCCAGGTGCGTGAGGCTCCTCAAGTTACAGATTTTGGAAGGGAGAGATGACATCCCGATTTTTAGGTGCCTCAGATTATTTACTAAAAATAGAGATTCGGGCACAGTGTCGATTTCGTAATTTGAGAGGTTGTTTTGGTGGGACTCATCTTCAGTTGAGTTTTGGTTGAAGCCCACGTATGTTTTCCGGGATTTTTTAATTATCTGTACATCAGAAGAATGATGCCGCTTTTCTGGACTGCTTATGGTCAACATTGCTAGGAAAAAGAAAGGTTTTAGTTCTTTAAAGTTCAAAATTTAAGTTAAAAAAATTAGAATTTTATAAAAGTACGGTACTACATCTTTTCCTTGAAAATTAAAAATTCTCAGTGTGGAAAAATATTGAAAAAATGAGTATCAAAGAAGCAAATTCCCGAAAAATACAAATTTCAGAATAACAATAACGTTACCAAGAATTCCCGACATATAAATTTTCAAAAATTTTTATTAAAAACTTTTTCTCTTATTTTATTTTTTTTTTATTGATTAGCACACAATTGAAAAAATCTTCATTTTATAGATTTAAAATAAAATTATTAATTGAAAGATTATAAATAAAGTAAATTTTAATGATTCTTACGAATTCTATAAAATAACATTTTTTAAGCTAAGGGCTAGTTTTAATTATTTTTTTTATAAAATGGAAAGATTGAATTTTGAGAAATGTAATTATTATTTTTTTATGTTAAAATTTATCAAGCATTTAGAGTTTTTAAAGTCCAAAAGAAAAATATTGTTTAAAACCTTAGTTTTAATTGTTTAACATATTCGAAATAAATTGAACTTCAGTAAAAGAAAATTCGAAGGTTTAAAAAAATGTTGATTTCAAAAACCTTTCGCAATTTTGGTTAATTTATAATAAAGTAAAAGTTCTTATTTTACAAAACGAAGATGACAAATCAACCTCTAAATATTTTATTAAATAATTGTAATTTCAATAAAATTGAGTTTAAAAAAGTTTGTTTATTTGAAAGATTCAAAAATATCCGTTCGGAGATTTAAAAAATTATTCCTGACAGAAAATGTTTAAAACTTATATGCAATTTATATTCATTATAAAAAAATAAAATTTTCGACAGATATATTTTAAAAGTTTAATTCTATAAATATATCACTTTTCAAGTTTTCCAATAATGTTTTCTATTAGTTTTTTAAAAATATAACCTTCAAATTCTTACTTCTTGCAAAGAATTTGAAAGGTTAGAGGAAGATATTTATATGTTATTTACCTGATTTAATATCCATTCAAAGCCTTAATTTTTATAATCACAAGTAATTATTTAAATAACAAAGAAACACATCTAATTTACATATTTATTCTTTATATATTGTTAGGAAACAGGAATTCTCGTACTGGAAACAATAAACTAAAGTGGTAAAATTTCATGAAACTTTCAAGCTTCAAGCTCACGTGAAACATTGCAATCTTTCACAGATGGCGGCGGGAAAATTCAAATTATGCACCCAGTGCCTTCCTTGGGGCATTTTTCAGTTTTTAATTAAAAATTAAACACTTTTCTTCAACACAATTACAAATATTATAGTTTTATTGATGAAATAATTAATAATAAAAACATAAAATAGTTTGATAAAAAAATATTTCGTGTGAGAAATTACATAATAAAAACTGTTTGTAATAAAATTTATATAAAAAATCTGCCCGCTTACGCGGGCACAT
>UCOH01008545.1:79911-152959 GCA_900474275.1 Synergus japonicus | reverse complement strand
AAACTGAAATCACCAGAATTTGGTCGAGATTTTTGTACACGGTCTTCGGGCGCTCAAAATCAAAAATTGAATTTTGCTACCTTGTAATGAAAATCACTTACAAATAGTGTGTTGTATATATTTTTATATGTGAAGATTATTACTAATGTATTATTATATTTTTATTTAATAAATTATTTCATGAAGTTTAATTTCTTATGCAAATTTAAATACCATCCATATATTTCAAGAAATTCTCATATCTCTTGAAATCCCACAAAATTCCACGACAACCTTCGAAATTTCTGAAAATTCTACTAAATCCTTTAAAAAATCATAAAAATATTCTGAAATCTGTCAACAAAGTTCCACGACATTCTGTAAAATTGCTTAGTCATTGAAAATATCTTAAAAACTTGATAATCTCTCAAAATCTCAAAAAACACTTGAAAATTCTTTGTAATCCCTCAAATCCTACGAAATGTTTTAAAAAATTATTGAAATATATTGAAATCTTCTTAAATTCATGTTGTATATATGTTATTTAGAAAATCACTTGCATGACTTCCATTTTATAGAAGAAGTCTTAATAATAGATTTGTTATTGAGACTAAAATTCAAATTATTGAAGACTTACTTATTTTGACTTCAAGATACTATAGGATATTGCAATGACTTCGGAAGATTTTTTTGAATTGAAGGCACTAGATGTCATTGGAAAGTTCTGATTCATTCGGATTGACTGGAATCATCGAATTGAAAATTCAAATAAATTCTGATTAATTTAGAATGATGCATTGATTTGAATTACAAGTTCGGATAGATTTTGAAAAGTCTTCGGATTACTTTGGATTGAGAACTTCCTTTTGTCTTTGGATTAGATCGGAATGAAATTGTTTAGTTCTGATATAGATTCTGAAATGATTTGGAAAATTTCGGATTGGTTCAGCTTGAATTTTAATCTGAACATTTCGCTAGGCTACCAACCTTACTATTTAAAATTTGTTCCACAATCATCTGACGCATATGTATGGAGAAAAGACTTTTCTTGGCAGCGATAGTGTATTTGCATTTTTCAATATGTAATTTATGTTTACTTTATGTTTATTTCTGAAATATCTAAAAAGTCACTTTAAAAACCTTGACATCGTTTCAAGTTGCTTGAAGTCTCCTGAAATCCTTTGAAATCTCATTTGAAGTCATTGAATTCTCCTGAAATATCTGAACCGGAAGGCACTTAAAAATATTAAAATTATTTACTATGCCTTCAAACCATTTGAAAGACTGTAAAATCATTTATAATATTTTTAAATGGTTTTAAATTCCTTAAAAACCCATTAATTGTTTAAAATCACGCGAACTTTTGGGAAACCCATAACTTACACTGCTTTGATACTTCTTGAAAGTCTATGAAACCTTAAATGAAAATCTGTGAAAAGTTTAAATTACTTCAAGTTTCAACAAGTTTTTAAAACATTTCCTGGGATTCGAGGGATTACAAAGAATTTGCAGGTGTTTTTTGAGATTTTGAGGGATTATCAAGTTTTTAAGATATTTTCAATGACTTTAAGCAATTTTACAGAATGTCGTGGAATTTTATTGACAGATTTCAGAATTTTTAAATGATTTTTTAAAAGATTTAGTAGAATTTTCAGGAATTTCGAAGGTTGTCGTGGAATTTTGTAGGATTTCAAGAGATATGAGAATTTCTTGAAATATATGGATGGTATTTAAATTTGAATAAGAAATTAAACTTCATAAGATAATTTATTAAATATAAATATGATAATACTTTAGTAACAATCTTCATATATACATATATACAAATATATACAACACCCTATTCGTAAGTGACTTTCATTACAAAGTAGCAAAATCCAATTTTTGTTTTTGAACGCCCGAAGATCGTGTACAAAAAACTCGACTAAATTCTGGTGATTGCAGTTTGTACCTGTAATCTGCAGATGGAACCCACTTAGGTGACTTAACTTGAGATGTTTCTTTTCTTGTCATACTTGTACTTCCTACGTCTTTAAAATAACCATTACCCTTATTATCGAGTACCATAAAATTTTCTTGAGGTCCTGGGAAAAAGTTATTTTCTGAATAAATCTTTGATTGAAAACTGATAGTGAAGCCTAAATGGCAACGGGTAATATAATTGTTGTAAACATGGAACATTCCAAAACGCATCAAACCTGGTGCACGTGCATTAATATTATCAAAATGATTGTACATAATAGACATTCGAGGTAAATTATTGTTCTGATTAACACCAGAAGGATCATCTGACGGATAACCAAGTATCAAACCATAATAATGGTTCAGAAACTTACAATGACTAACTGTCACAAAATCAACAGATGAGACTTTTAACAATTTTCCTTTGTCATTTGTGTTTACTTGTCTTCCGTCAAAAGTGCAGTGATCGATCCAATATTGTTTACCATGAAATAAAATTAATTGCGTGTCACCATTGTCGATATTTTTGAGATTGTGTACGAAAACCAGATTTTGGAAGATGATATTGCCTGATTTAGGCGTTGTTTGCAAATATATGTTATTGATAACATTTGCTTTCCAGGAACCAATTATGGATTTGTTAGACCCCAAAAAAATAACTTCCTTTTTTGGTGAACCAATATTCGCAGTTATAATTAAAGTACGAGGGACTGCGTCAGTCAGATATCGCTTCAAGTCTGCAAGATTCTTGACAGTAACTACTGGTCCTTTCCAACCTCCAGTAGTGCCTCCTTTTTTTGCAAAGCCCGACATTCCTGCCAATTTTGTATTTGGATAGAAACCTCCTGCAGCAAAGACGGCTGGAAGTGCCTGGATAACATAGAAAAGATTACTTATCACCTGTTGATCAACTTAGAAAAAATGTTAAGTTATATGCTTCAAATTCAAACTTCAAATCTCTATAGATTTTCACATAAATTTTGTAAAAATTATATAAAACACCTACGTAAGATAATCTTACCAAAGTTAAAAAGAAGAGAATCTGCATTTTTCTTGATTGAGCACGTCACTTAATTATACTAAAAAAATTACTGTTTAGGTTGAACTCAGTACACAAGTCGACGATTGCTTTCAGTATGTTGAATAAAAAAAGTTTTCGATCACTATATATATATGCGCATTGAAACATTGATTGATAAGTAATTAATGGATACTCTGTATTAATGAATTGATAATGCTATTTGACAAAAATATTATGAACAATATTTCGTAGAATCTTGTTCAATTCATGCAGTATTTTGGTTCCTACGCACCAGTGTTTTGTATTACATATTCACTTCATTGACGTCTGATCTAGTTAGTAGTGATAATACTGACAATATTCTCAGAAAAATGTAATCTCTTACGTAAAACATTCTATGCGTGCCTAGGTGCGTGCAAATAAACAATTCGAAATAATTAATAACAGCAGGCCATCATTTTTTAATCCGACATCCGAAAAATAGGAAGTTCAATTCTTATGCGTAGAAAGTTTCGATCTCACAAACAATTTGAAATAAATACTAATAACAGTCTAAACCATTCATGAAGTACGTCACAATATTTTCAACATTTCTTACAATTAGATTTTACGCAGCCTTTTTATGCTGCATTTGCATTTGTGTTGTAGTTTTATGGAATTTCAAGTAGTAAGATTTTGAACAGATTTTGAGCATTCTAAAGGACTTTATAGAAATTATTTTCAAAGCTTGGAAAAATTTTTAGGAATGTTACCGTTTGTCCGGGAATATAGGGCATTTGGCAATTACCATATGAGTAAATATAAATAACCCCGTTTCTTTCCTACACAACAAGTCAATGAAAATTTCGACAACTGTTTTAGGATTGTTTACGAAAAGTTATTCAGATTTGTTCTTTATAAAGTGAGCTCAGTTTGAATGTATTTAATAATTACACTCGGCGTTGAATAGAAAGAGTTACAGTTCTCTCGTTGCAAGAACGAAAAATTTCGAGAAAATTTGATCATAAAAAATGTAGTCTGTATGTGAATTCGGAAGTTCAGTTTCTTGTAGTAAATCCAGGTTCGATTAATGCTAAAATCGTTTTTTATACTTGAATTTAAGTGTATTAATTGTTTATTTTATTTTTTCTAGTATAGATGGACTCGTAGGAGATGATGCGGTTGTTTAAATAAAAGGGCCACCTTCTCTTGACCATTATGAAACACCTATTGAAGCTGTTGCAAATAAGAAGGTAAAAATATTTCTTATAATAAATACCATAAATGTTCCAACAACTTTAAATATACTATTGTACTTCTTTTGATGTTCATTAATTCTCATTTTATTATCTTATTATAACATCGAAAATATGGTAAACTAGCGGTATATGTAGAAAAATCATTTTAGTAAGAATTATTCTTATTCCTCTAATTATTTAAAAAGAATTTTAAGGAGTTTAGAGTTTTTTAAGGAATTTATAAATATTTCGTGGAATTTTAAAGGATTTAATGGAATTTCAAGAGGTTTGAATAAGTGATTGTATAGGTGAAATTAAATTAGATCTTATAATAAGTATCACATGTCTTTATTAAGGCTGTTGGAGCGTTTAAACAAAAATTTTTCCTGTAGAATCAATCAAATTCCCACCTCATAATTTACCTTAGATGACAAATTTGCAAAGAAACTTTGTAAAAATTGCCAATAAAATACGCAAAATACGGAAATTCATATTTCTAAGCCTTTATAATTATTAAGACGATGGTCGTAAAATTTGTGAATATAAACTTTAATTTGAATACGTAATTACAATTAATAAAGTAGGTTATTAAAACGAAATTCATTATTAATCTACCAATAATAATCTACATTTATATACAAAACACAACCTATTCAAAATTAAAAAATAAATTTCATTACACTGTAGCAAAAGCCAATTGTAGTCTTTGAGCCCCGGAATATTTTGTACAAAAGTCTCGACTGTATACTGGCGATTTGGGTTTGTAGTAATATTCCGATGATGGACGCCACTTATCTAGTTTAGATGCTTGTTTTTTCGGCATACTCACACTTCCGATATCTTTAAAATAACCATTACCCTTATCATCAAGTACTTTAAAATATCCTTTAGGATCAGTAAAATAGTTATATTCTGAATAAATCTTAGACTTAAAACTGATAGTAAAGCCTAAATGGCAAATCTGAACATAATTGTTGTAAACGTGAAACATTCCAAAACGCATCAAACCTGGCGCTCGTGAGTTAAGATTATTAAAATGATTGTACATAATAGTCATTCGAGGTAAATTATTGTTCTTATAAACACTAGAAGGATTATCTGACGGATAACCGAGTATCAAACCATAATAATGGTTCATAAACTTACAATGACTGACTGTCACATAATCAACAGATGAGACTTTTAGCAATTTTCCTAAGTCATTTCGTTCTACTTTCTGTCCATCGAAAGTACAATGATCTATCCAATAACGCTCACCATGGTCTAAAATTAACTGTGTATCAGCGTTGCCGATATTTCTGATATTATGTAAGAAAAGCAGATTTTGAAAGATGATATTGCCTGATTTAGGCGTTGTTTGAAAATATACGTTATTGATAACATTTGCTTTCCAGGAACCGATTACGGATTTGTTAGACCCCAATAAAATCATTTCCTTTCTGAATGAAGCAATATTCGCAGTTATAATTAAAGTACGAGGGACTGCGTCAATCAGATATCGCTTCAAGTCTGCAAGATTCTTGACAATAACTACTGGTCCCTTCCAACCTCCAGTAGTGCCTCCTTTTTTTGCAAAGCCCGCCAATCCTATTAATTTAGTATTTGGGTAGTATCCTCCTCTTGCAGCAATGACGGCAGGAATTGCCTGGACAACATATAAAATAGTATTTGTATAGCATATCATCATTCTCGAAGCTTTTCTACACTAAACACTATAAATTCCCAAAAAATGGTTTAAAAATTAGATAACATAATAATAATAATCATACCAAGAGTAAAAAAAGGACAATCCGCATTTTCCTTGATGGAGAACGTCACTAAATTATACTCAAAAAATTAATTTTTGAGTTGAACTCTGCACATAAGGCGACGATTGCTGACAGTATTGTGAATCAACAAATTTTTGTCTATTCCATTCTATGACGGTTTTTAGTAAATCGTAGAACATAAAAACGATATGTTTCCTCACTGTGATAAAATTGCAAAAGCATTTGCTTTGTGATAGAGAAACCATTAAATACTTGTCTTATTTCAGCTTTCAAAATAACAAGGATTTATCAAAATATTAGATTGTGCATTTTAAATGTACTTTTATCATTGTTGAAAAATTCATTTTTCAACAATAATTTTTTTAAATATCGTAATTCAAAACATTTTAAGAGAATTCAGAATTTATTGGAAACTTTGATAGATTTTTTTTTAATTTAAAAATATTTTGTAAAATTAAAAAAAATTTCACAGATTTTTGTGGGATTTTAAAGGTAGTCCTGGAATTTTATAGGATTTAAAAAGAATAAATAACAATTTTTTGCAATATATCCATAGTATTTTAATTTGAATAAGAAATTGCAATTAGTAGAGTAGGTTATTAAAAAGAAATTAATTATACAGGCACACACAAAAAAAGTGTGCGGTTCAAAAAAAGCCACGTAAAGAGCATTTTAATATTGATCGAGACTATAATGCTATATTATAGGTGTCTTTTTTTGGAGCGGCTCACTTCTTTTTTTTTGCGTGGCTGAATTTTTAATGCACACCATAAATGACTAATAGTATTTAAAGATTAAATTTCATTACACGGTAGCAAACTGTAATTTTTGGTATTGAGCGCCGGAATATTTTGTACAAAAGTCTCGACTATATTCTGGTGTTTGTGCTTTGTAGCTATAATCCGAAGATGGAAGCCACTTATCTGCCTTAGACTTTTGTTGTTTTGGCATACTCACACTATCGACGTCTTTAAAATAACCGTTACCCTTATCATCGAGTACTTCAAAATTCTCTTTAGGATCAGAAAAATAGTTATCTTCTGAATAAATCTTAGATTTAAAACTGATAGTAAAGCCTAAATGACAATTTTTAATATAATTGTTGTAAACGTGGAACTTTCCATAACGCATCAAACCGGGCGCACGTGAATTAAGATTTTCAAAATAATTGTACATAATAGACATTCGGGGTAAATTATCGTTCTCATCAATACCAGAAGGATCATCTGACGGATAACCGAGTATCAAACCATAATAATGGTTCAGAAACCTACAATGACTAACTGTCACATAATCGACTGATGAAACTTTAAGCAATTTTCCTAAATCATTATGGTTTACTTGCTGTCCGTCAAAAGTGCAATGATCTATCCAATAACGCTCACCATGGTCTAAAACTAACTGTGTATCACTGTTGTCGATATTTCTGACATCGTGTAAGAAAACCAGATTTTGGAAAATGATATTGCTTGCTCTAATTGATGTGTGAAGATATACGTTATTGATAACATTTGCTTTGTAAGAACCGATTAGAGTTTTGTTAGATCCCAATAAAATAATTTCCATCTTGGGTGAAGTAATATTCGCAGTTACAATTAAAGTACGAGGCACTGAGTCAGTTAGATATTGCTTCAAGTCTGCAACACTCTTTACATTAACTGTTGGTCCATTCCAACCTCCAGTAGTTGCTCCTTTTAGTGCAAAGCCCGCCAATCCTGTTAATTTGGAAGTTGGATAGTCTCCTCCTGTTGAAGCATGAGTGACAGCAGAAATCGCCTGGACAACATATAAAATAGTATTTTTATATCATTTGACCAATTTGTAGAAAGTATCTTATGCTCGATTGCAATGTTCCATTTAAGAAATTTTCATATATTTAGAGTTTTAGAGAAAGGGGGAAGGGGGTTAATTCGTCCGAAAAAGAGCAATTTAAAAAAAATTTTAATGAATGTACAACATTTGAAGAATGTGTCCAAAGAAATCAATAGGAGCAAAACTAACAGACATATGGCGTAAGTTTTCGCCGCTTCGACTCGGCTAAGAGGTATAGAGAAACTCATTAACTAATAAAATATTGTTGGTTTTTTGATTTTGGATGATACAGTAATGTGTTATGCTGTCCACCGAAAAGTAACTTTTTCTTGAGGTGTCTTCAAAGATTTGCTGTCAATGGCTCTTTTATGCATATATTTAAATGAAAATTTTACAGAATATTCTTCATGCACAATTCACTTAAATAAATTTACATTAACCGTATTTTCTAAAAAAATTCTCAAATAATTGTTCCTTTTCAGCCGAATAACCCCCTCCCCCCTATTTTAAGGGATTGTAACAGATTTTTAGGCATGTGGAAATTATTATAAAAGCAAATTTAGTTTCCCGAACTTTACGTACGCAATTATAAATATTTTTTTCTATTTACCTCTGTTTTGTACAGATAGTGGTAAATGACCTAATTTTAACCTTATAGTATAAAGTATCACGCCCTTAAATACCACAAATTCCCAAAAATGTTCTTAAAATTGTATAACATATTGATGTTGGATAATAAGCTTACCAAGATTAAAAAGACCAAAATCTGCATTTTTCTTGATTGATTACGTCACTTAATTATATTCAAAAAATTAATTTTTGTGATGAACTCTGTAGACAAGTCGACGATTGCTAATAGTACTTTGAATCAAAAAATTTGTTTCTATTCCATTCTATAACGATCAGTAGTGTCTAGAACATTCAAAGGTAGTACATAAAAATGATACGAAACAAGCTGTAATATTAATCTTGGGTATTATTTACCTTTCCTTGTACTTATAATTTTATGTCGTATATGTACTTAGTCATAAGCACTTTGTTTCTTGTATGATGAAATGGCAAAAGTATTTGCTTTATGATAGAGAAATCATTAAATAAGACCTTACATCCACAAAGTGGAAAAATTTTGGGGAAAACTTAAATCCAATTGGGGCCGAATCTAGTCCATTTATTTAATCTAGACGGTCTAATCGGGTTCCATTTTTTGGACTATTTTAGCCTTGCGTATAATTAAGACTTTTTCAAAATATCAAATTTTCTATGTATCTATTTTTTAAGTAGCTAGAAATGTTTTAAACTATTGTTTACAAATATCATTTTCGAAAAATTTATTTTTCAACAATATTTTTTTAAATTATCGTAATCAAAGTATTCAGAATTTATCGGTGACTTTGTGATAGATTTTTTGTAATTGCAAAATATTTTGTGAAATTAACAAAATTTTCATGAAATTTTAAGAGATTTTGCGGAATTTTGTGGGATTTTCAAGGCTGTTCTGGGACTTTATGGGATTTAAAAAGAATAAATAAAAATTTTTTTAAATATATCAAGAGTATTTTAATTTGAATAAACATTATATTTTTATTATTTGAACTATGTCAGTAGAATACGTTATTAAAAAGAAATTAAATATTAATCCATAACACACATAACATGTATTTAAAGATTTTTCATTAAACGGTAGCAAACTGTAATTTTTGGCCTTGAGCGCCAGAATATTTTTTGCAAAAATCTTTACTGAATTCTGGCGATCTTGTTTTGTACTGATATTCCGAAGATGGAAGCCATTTATCATTTGATTTAGATTCTTGTTTTTTCGGCATACTCACACTTCCGACATCTTTAAAATAACCATTGCCTTTATCATCGAGTACTTCAAAATTCTCTTTAGGATCATCAAAGAAATTTTGTTCTGAATAAATCTTAGCTTGAAAACTGATAGTGAAGCCTAAATGACAATTGTTAATAAAATTATTGTAAACGTGGAACTTTCCATAACGCATCAGACCTGGCGCACGTGAATTAAGATTATCAAAATAATTGTACATGATCGTTATTTGAGGAAAATTATTGTTTTCGGCAAGACCAGCAGGATCATCTGATGGATAACCAAGAATCAAACCATAATAATGGTTTAAAAATTTACAATGACTAACTGTTACATAATCAACAGTTGAGATTTTTAACAATTTTCCTAAATCATTATGGTTTACTTGCTGTCCGTCAAAAGTGCAATGATCAATCCAATATTGTTTACCATGGTCTAAAATTAACTGAGTATCACCGTTATCGATGTTCTTGACATCGTGTAAGAAAACCACATTTTGGAAAATGATATTGCTTGATCGAATTGATGTTTGGAGATACACGTTATTGATAACATTTGCTTTCCAAGAACCGATTATAGATTTGTTAGAACCCAATAAAATAACTTCCTTTTTGGGTGAAGCAATATTCGCAGTTATAACTAAAGTACGAGGCGCTGCATCAGTGAGATATTTTTTCAGGTCTGCAAGATTCTTGACAGCCACTACTGGTCCAGTTGAACCTCCAGTAGTGCTTCCTTTTTTTGCAAAACCCATCATTCCTGCCAATTTTGTATTTGGATAGTCTCCTGGTCCTAATGCAAGGACGGCAGGAATTACCTGAAGAACATATAAAATAGTATTAAATCATTTGACCAATTTAGATAATTTTAAATTATCGATTGAAATTTCAAGAGATTTTATGAAGGTTTGTTTGAATTAAACAAATATATCATTCATATAGGGTCAGAGAAAAAGTATCTTTGAATTAAACTTATTAAACAAAAAATTTGTTTGATTCAAAGAAATTTTCTTTAATTCAAAAAAGTCGATTTCATCAAATTAAGAAAAATGTCTTTGAATCAATCCAAGCTTTGTTAATTCAAACGAGTTTTGTTTAATTCAGATATTTTTTCTTTGGCCCTATATCAATGATACGTTTCTATGATTAAAACAAAATTTTTTCTGAGTAATATAGGTTTCATAAGATTTAAAAATATATTATGAGAAACCTTTGTAAAATATGGATAGTATTTTAGTTTTCATAGAAACTACCGTGGAATCTACCATTACACCCAGAAAACAGTTTCTTAGAATCAAAGAAATTGAAGTAATGATATACGGTCAAAGAAATATTTCTTTGATTCAAACAGTAAATTAAATTTTTAAAAACAATAGTCTTTTAAATTACTGAAAATTCCCAAAAATTTTCAATAAATTATATATATTTTAACACAATAACGTTGGATAGTCTTACCAAGATTAAAGAGAACACAATATGCATTTTCCTTAATTGAGCACGTCACTTTTTATACACAAATAATCAACTTTTAGGTTGAATTCAGTATACAAGTCGACAATTTCTAACAGTATTTTGAATTGAAAAATGTTTCGTTCTCTATATATATATACGCGTTTAATCATTGATTGGTAAATGATTAATAGTTAATTTTGTTGATTGAGTATTATAATATTTGCTATTTTATGGCCAACAGATGGTCGAATGTTATACAATTTATATTATGGTTCCTACACAATATTGTGTCATTGTGTGATTCCATTTCATGACGTTTTCTATTGTAAATGCGGAATCTTCAATCATGAATCGTAGACAGTTTCGTTTGTACAAACAATTTAAATTAAATACTAACAGTTTGCATGGGCCATTCATAAAGTTTGTCACATTTTAAAACATTTTTAATAGTTTTTCCTCATCCTATGTTAGATTTTCGTTTGAGTTGTGACGATATTCTACAAAGAAAAAATTATTTTTTTAAAATTTTCTTTAATTGACATTGATTTTTGAAAGGACAACGTTTTCAAAATATTTTTATTTAATTTAACAAATCTGAAATATTTTTGAGAGAAGAATTTTAAAACAGTTTTAAAATTCCTTCTGAAAAGTATTTCAGATTTTCAGAAACTTTAATAAAGAATACGAAAACTCTTGTCCTATCCAAAAGTTAGGGTAACTTTTATATCCTATATTTTTTCCCATAAGGACTTCGAGGTTTGCAGATTATTTTCCGTGATAACTTTTATTTTGAATTAAAAACGTCATTAAACGTCAGAAACATTATGCTTTTCATTGAACATTATTATATTTCCTAATTTTTGTAAATAATCCGTAATGATTCTTTATATCATAAAAAAATTTGCGTAAACACATATACATAGATGTGCGAAGTAATAATATTATTACCAAAGATTTATTATTCACAACGTAAGAATAAATTATGATATCATGTTGTGTAAACATAAATAAGTTAATGTTATGATAAGCAGGCAATTAATTTATAAGATTTTGTAGGAATCCACACACTGAGAAATTCTATGTTAGAAGAATTACTAATATCGATAGCAAGTAGGGGCAAAATCCCAAAAATAGTAATTTTTCCTATTTAAATAGTAAAATTTATTATTTTCTGTATTAAAATATCTCAATTTTGGGATTTTACCCCTACTTGCTATCGATATTAGTAATTTTTCTAACACAGAGTTTCTCAGTGCATATGGAAACAATTAATAATCGAACTTTTCCTTGTATGTCATCGACTTGTTTTTGATAAGATATACTGCATATACTGCAAATATTTTACATGCTGAACTATACGTGTTTCATGAATATTTCATGAGAATATGACATATTTATAGAGGTTTTTTAATTTGCAAAAAGACCCATCTTCCCGTAAACTAGGTTAATAAAATTTATATATATGTACATATTAATCCGAATATATTTGCATTTATCCAAATCCTAGCTAGTATAACTATTGAAAATTTAACCCGGAAACATTCGGATCCAAATTTTGCAGCGCCTGATAAATTCATCTCGAAATTTTTTTTAAATATTTTGAAATTGCTCGTGAATTTTTTCATTTTTATTTATTCTTATTGATTATATTATTTTTTAATTTTTTTCAAAATTCTAACGAATTTTAACGGTATGAGAGATTTTCAAGATATTTCGTTACACCACTTTTTTAAGATAGATATTAATATAATTTTTGAGAAATTTTTTTAACTGCCTTGCAATATACCTCATCAATAATAATTTGTAACATTTTTTAAGAAATATAAAGATATATTTAAAATTTTAAAAACTAAAATGTAGATGTTTTTACAAAGATCTTCATTTGTTTTCCTACTTATCGAATATTCTTATAAAACGTGAAAAAATTGGACTCGTTTTCAAAAAACACTACAGTTTTTGTGAGTCTATACAATAATTAGGAATGAAATAAATGTAATTTAAAAATACAACGAATATTTTCTACAAATTTTCTTTATTATATCAATGAGCAATGTAAAAATGTATACATACTAATCTTGTCTAAAAAAGATATTGTTATTAATAACCACCAAAGACCAACTTTACGCTTTGAACACCAGCATATTTGATACAAAAGTTTCGACAATATTCTGGCGTACGAGTTACATATTTATAATCTGTTGATGGAAGCCACGTATCTACCTGAGACTTTTGTTTCGTCGGCATACTCACACTACCTGTGTCTTTAAAGAAACCATTACCCTTATCATCAAGTACTGCAAAATTTTCTTTGGGATCAGAAAAATAGTTATATTCTGAGTAAATTTTACATTGATAGCTGATGGTGAATCCCAAATGACAATTGAAAATATAATTGTTGAAAACGTGGAACTTTCCAAATCGCATTAAACCCGGTGCGCGTGCATTGATATTTTCAAAATAATTGTACATGATCGTTACTTGAGGAAAATTATTATTTTCGGCAAGACCAGCAGGATCATCTGATGGATAACCAAGTAACACACCATACATATGATTCTGAAATATGCTGTTGCTAATTGACACGAAATCAACTCTTCCGATCTTAAGCAATTTTCCCTTGTCCTCTGGGTTTATCTCACCCCCATCAAAGGTACAATGATCTATCCAGTAACGTTCACCATAATCTAAAATCAACTGTGTATCACCGTTGTCGATATTTTTATTGTTGTGTGTGAACATCAGATTTTGAAAAATTATATTCTTTGATCTTGGGGATGCTTTTAAGTATATATTGTCAATGATATTCGCCTTCCAAGAGCCGATGATAGATTTGTTGGAACCCATAATAAGCATGATTTTGTTGACTGAAGACAGATTTTTAGTAATGACTAAAGTTCGAGGGGTGTCATCACTAATATACCGCCGCAAGTCTGGTACATTATCTATAAACTGTACAGGTGCATCCAAACCACCCGTCGTGCCTCCTTTTTTGGCGAATCCCACCATTCCTTTTATACCGGTATTAGGGTATGCTTTGTCCTCTGCAGCAAAGACAGCGCTAAGTGTCTAAAAAAATATCAGTTTTAGTAATTATCATAAGAGAAATTTAGCTTCACCAACTTTAAGTTCACGATAATAAATATTTTTCGATTAAAATAGGAATGATATGGAACGCACACATATATCCTAATCTTCAATAATACGCTTTCAAAAACAATCTTGTTATTAAAACTGAAAGTCTGGAAATGGTATAATTTTTATTGATATATAATTTCAAAGAATTCAAAAGATTTTCAAATATTTTTTTAGGTATTTTAGGAGATTGCAGAAGATTTAATAGAAATTACTAAATTAGTCGTATAGAAAATGACCTATTTTTAAAAAACTTTTAAATCAGAGATTAGAATCAATTTATTTTATACAAAAAATTATAATTATAATTTTATTTTAATTTTTAATTTTTAATTTTAGGTATATTCAAACTATTATAGTCTTACCAAAATTAGCGGTAGTGTGATCTTCATTTTACTTAAATAAACACCGACGCTATATATGTAATTTAATTTTTAAAGTAAATAAAAATTAAAATAACTTTTAAATCAAGAACACTTAGCCACATTGGTGGCTAGAATTCTATAATTTATATAAGAATTCTTCTGAAAGCATAATTTCAAAACTCAGTTTATATTCATATTTTTGGTCACATGATCCTACAAAATGTTTATGAGAGGAAGACTAAGATAAGATTGATAAATATTAATTTATACAAACAATGTGGTGCTAAAAGAACATTAAAAGTCTTAATATTTCATTGAAGTGAAATTCGAAATGAAAATAAAGAAGGTCACTATTTTTTCTCGACTATTGAGAAATTTGTCATTTAGATAAATAATTTTAGTAATATTAATTCTAGTAATATAAATTCTAGCGATAGAATTTCCCATGATAAAAATTTTAAAGCAGGTCGTCATAAAAGTTCCGCATGGAAAGTAATCCTAGCACTTGAAAGGCCCAGTCTAGATAATAGGTTTTGATAATTCCTTGGTATTTTTTATTCATAGTTGTTTATTACTGTTATTTAATAGTTATATGATAATAATTAACCAATAACGCAATTATATTTATTCTTAAGGATAAAAAAAAAGTTTTTGAAGTGATAAGACCAATGGAATGATTTTAATCATTGTAAAGAGTGAGCTGCACTTATCTGGGTTCAGAATGTCATACATATTTTGCAACATCCAATGAGTATTAAAGCATTGATCACGTACTTGAGAAGATCAGTTGCTTTTACTTTCACACATTCAGATTCAGCAAGTGAGAAATCATTGAAATGGGAGGCTTAAAATTTCTTACATCGGAACAAAAAGAATATTACAAGGAAAATGGATTTATTAAATTGTCGGGCGTGTTTACGGAAAAGGAAATAAAAGAACTTTCTGAAGCTTACAATGAACTATTTGAGAGAAAACATAAAGAAAACAACCTTGAAGGTGCTTGGTCTGGAAACGAAATGAAGAAAATTTCAGAAAATGTGGATTACTCAGTAAGACCTCTTTTTATCGTTAATTAATCACTGAAATTGTCTATAATGTAATTAAATTGAAACTATTCAAGTTTTAAGCACAAGTTTTATGTTATAATATCTTGAAATCGATTTCAGTAGCTACTTTTTTGAAAAATTAATTATTGAATTTATTAAAAATTTAATTTACAGGTGCAGTCCATCCATAATCTACAAATGCACAGTGGAGTTTTTACGAAGACCATAATGAATCCGAATCTATTAGACATCTTGGAAGACATCATGGATACTGAAAATATTCTACTGCATCACACTAAAGCCCACATAAAACCTCCTGAGAATGGCGCACCGTATTTGATGCATCAAGATTACCACTATTTTCCTTTTAAAAAACATTCAATGCTAGCTATTTTCCTCCACATGGACGACACCAATCCTGAAAACGGAGGATTGGCTATCTACCCTGGTAGTCACAAATTAGGACCTCTAGAAGACTTTGGGGGAAGAGAAACTGATGAAAAGTTCCACTGGGTTGACCCGAAACGTTATCCTCTTTCAGGAGCTGTTCCAGTCAGCGCTAAAAAGGGCGAGATTATTATATTCTCGTACCTCACATTACACGGTTCCTATTTAAATAAATCTACGAGAACGCGCCGTATGTTTTTAATACAAGTGAGAGACGCTGCTGATGATCCTTGTAAAGATGTTCATAAGTCTCCTTGCCAAGGACTTGTTCTACGAGGCAAGAATTTAAAAAGGGATGCTACACTGGAAAATAGATTTGTTCATTAATTCATTTGAATTACTTTTGGATAATTGAATTTTGGATGATTTTTTAAATTATAAATAAAATGTGCGGGGTTATTCAAAAATAATGATTAATAATAGAGTGCAAATGCAAAAAAATTGAAAACAAAGTTCAAACATTAATATTTGTTGTACTCCTATTATGTTTGAATGGACTTTCTCGTATCAAACTCCAAACTTAATCTCCTGTCAGATTCTCATTGTACTGCCTTTGATAACGACAATTAAAATTGTTATCAAAGGCATAATTAAAAATTATTATTTATTTTTTATAATTGTTTCAGGAAAAACTTAAAATTTTACTTATCGACGTAAAACAGACAAATTTCATAAGTCAAAAATGAATATTTTGGTTCTTTTCGTTGAATAGAATCAAAATTTATGCATTAGAACAGAAACCCAAGAAGAATTTTTTTTTTGTTGACTAAAAGTTTTTTTGTTTTAAGTCTTGTGAAGTACTTAAACGGAGCTAGCTGTCTTTTCTTTTGTCGCAAGAAATTTTTGTTCTATCAATTAATTATTCTACTGGATTAATTAATACTACGATTTTACTTTCTGTAAAAGTGAACATTGAAAATATTAAGTTTCATACATACGTTACTTATTGTTAACATAATAGCATTTGTTTGATTAAATTATCTCGAGATAATATAAGATTTGCGAATGATTCAGTTTATTGTTGCAAAAATGTCGGTCCAACTCATTAATTAACGTAATGGTTTATAGATCATTGACTTGCGTTTTTTATTTAATAACAACGTAAGAATAACTTATCACGCCAGGTTTTAAAAGCATAAATAATAAGCTAATCTTAAACTAATAAAGTAATAATTTATAAATTTTTGAAGGAATATTTGCGAATACATCGGAATCTTTTCGTCTGGAAAAATAATGATGATTTAATCAGAAAATAAGGCAACAAGTTGTCAAAATTAATATATCATTAATCATAATACTTACTTTATTGGATCAGAATTATATTTTGGAATTTTATTTTAATCAGTTTTGAAAGATTTAATTTTTATTCAATTCTTTTACTAATTCATGAATTAATCAATTTAACTTTCAAGCATTAAGTAGAATCTATAATATCTCATTTTACACTTCTTAATAGGATTGCTAGCTTCTTTTAGGAATATCGCCTATCACCGCAAATAATTATTTTTACATATTTTAACAAAAAAAGATTTTATTCAAAAAAATGACGCTTATGTACAGAAGAATATTAAGAAAAATTACATTACTATGATTAACACTTTGTAGAGTATGATTAGAAGTAAAATTATCTTACGTTCTAACTCACACGTGATCATTTTGCATGGAAATTTTCTGCGATGTCGTCAATGAACGAATTGTTTTCTCATATTTCGTACCAATTCGGGCGCTACTTTCATTGCTAATCTATAAACATACGGAAAATCACATACAATAATAATTTTAAATTAATCCACTTGATTAAATATTGTAACTATGCGAATTTAAATAGTATAGTTATTACTAATTTTGATAAATTGTAAATTGAACTGGTCTGACTCAAAAGTAATTTTTAATTAAAAAATTATAAAAAGTCCTAATTTTATACTCTGAATCAGCAGAATTTCGCTGATTCCTTAAAATTTCTCAAAATCCCATTAAGTTTAGTAAGATCCCAAGAAATTTCAATTAAGTTAGTAAAAGTTAAGTTAATAACTAAGTTACTACCTTATAGTTAATTATAATTATTAAAAGCTTCTACCTTCAGTTCTCAGAAATACGTGAACTTTTTTACATAACAGTGTATACAAATTGCATTTGAAACTTACGGTAACAGAGATATTCTTCGTCGATGGCATCTTCCGGACTTATAATATCCTGCCCGACATCTTTTCGTCTGTTTGTGAATTAATTCTGGTTTTTCTTCTGGCAAAGCTTCAGTTGCACTGGGTGCTTCTTCCGTAACATTTGCAATTTTCTCAAACAGATTTACTGGTTTATTCTCGACTTTCAATTTTATTAAACTTGTGTCTTCTATAAAGTTCACAATAATATTTTATGATTATACCCAAAAATATATAAACCTGATAAATAATATATGAATATATAAACTTATTTACCTGTAGTAGTTGGAGTTGCTGAAGAATTCTCCAGTATTTGAACTATTGTAGAAGAAGAAACACTTTCAGTCGTTACATTTTCCAAAGATAGCGAAGCTTCTGTCCCTTCGGTTGGTTTGCTAGTTGAAGTTGTTGTAGATGGTTTCGTTGGTTTCACTATTGGTTTTATAGTGAAGTCTGCATAATCATAAGCGTAGTCATAATTCTGTAACAAAATATCGCATTCTTAAAAAATGGTTTCAGTTCTACTTGTATTTATATAGTTAATATTTTTTATAGTTTTTAATATGCCTTTTGACATATTTTGGATACAGAATAGCCTCTTCTTCTGAACCAGTACAGCCTATTTTAAATAATGTACATTTTAAAAATTGAGAGTTGTTCTTTCAATAAAATTACCGTATAGTCATCAAAGATATCTGATTTTAGTAGGGCGATAATTTTCACATCTTTGAGATCAATTTGCACATTAACATCGCCTTCTTGACGCTGATCGTACGTAGCAGGACTGGATAAAGCCAGCCAACCATGACAAGCGAGCAAGACAAGTCCATAAATTAGTGGAAACATGATGTTAACAGCCTCTTCTTCAAGATGACTAGTTAATAGTCAGCGGAAATGATATGGAAATATAAAAATGAACACGGGAAGTCAGAGATCTTGCTGCCACTGATGAAGACGGACTTTTCTTTACTGCTCGGATGGTTCAGTTGAACCTGACAACTCCACAGGTGAATACGTGATCCAGCTTCTTGAAACCGGTATTTTATCCTGGGCTACAAGCCAAGAGTCAAGAGACTAAAGACCAAAGCTTGGTATACATATACCCGGTCAATGCTCCATGAATCGATGCTCCTGGCATTGTAAAATATTCTCATCCGAACATTATTATGTTCAAGGTCATGTAGAAAAAACGAGAACTTTCCCCGGCAGTAACAGCGGTATACATAATTATTATCCTGTCGTAACTTCTCGAAGATGGACTACCACTTACATAAAACGAAGCTGTTTAGTTTTGACTGCAACCAGTCGAGATTGTGGTTCCTCTTTCGGGTCAATGAACTTTACTACATCGAGTAGAAGCAGACATTTAAAAAGATTTGAATAGGTGATGAAGAAGCAATTTCTGCTATTCTGAGTTGACTTGCTATAACAGGGTCATAATTTATTTAATAGATTTTAGAAATGTTCCAAGGATTTTGAAGGATTCTACAAAGATTTTCCGGCATTTTTTGCAATTCTTTGGGTTTCTATAATAATTTCAAGAGATTTTCAATAACTTTGAAGGATTTGAAGAGGTTTCTAGGAAATTAAAGAAATTAAGAGATTTGTATAATATTTAAAAGATTTATTGGAATTTGAAGAGATTTCCAAGCTTGTCGTAAATTTTAAAGATTTTTACAAATTTTAAGAGTTGCGAAGCAACATTTAAGCAAATAAGCTTAAAGGAACACATAGTTTTGCAACACATCAATTTGTTAAAAGTACTTAATCTTACTCTTACATATTAGATACAATATGAACACATTCATACATTTACGACATTATTTATCACATAAAACGGTGTATAAAAAATTTGAGACGTCTTTTTTTTACATATTTGCGTAATTCATGTCCATATAAACATTTCCGTTTAGTAAATCTTTGCGGGCCTCAATTTTCGGAGAATTTTCGCTTAGTATCGTTACATTATTGTCGGAAAAATTTTTCAAATCGGACTTATTATCCAACTCGAGTTGTCCGGTGACTTGTTGTGTCTTAAAGAATTTAGGTCGTGGAGCTTCGTTCGAAATTTCAGGTTTGTGAGGAAGGTAGTAGCGAAGCTTCTGCCAAAACCAAGGGTCGCCCCATTTGGCGTAAGTGTTCATACTTAAATACGATTTCAACTCTGGATCGAGATCGTCATTTGGATCAATGTCTCCGTACAAAATAACAACGACCTTTCCTCTTCCTTCTTTAAGTGCTTGGCTATGTGCTGCTCGGAATTCAAGCCGGCCCCATTCACTTTGCACAAAGTTTGGAGAAACAACAACAATTGTTCTTTTGGAATCGTTGACGGATTTTGCAATCTGAGCTGGAATCCACTCGCCAGCCAGCCAATCACGGAAGTGGATGCAGAGTTTGAAAGGCCTGGGACCTTCCTCTAGTTTTGGTACCAATTCGTTGATGACAAAGTTTTCGTCTTTGTGAGAATAAGAGATGAAAGCGTCGTACAGTTTGTCCTTGTCGAGTTCTCTTTCGGTGACAAACCAGAGGCATTTCTGGTTAGCGTAGAGCCAGATTTTAATTTCTCTCTGGTGTCGGTAATATAAAATTGACAGGATACAAACTATCAATCCGAGGATTGTTAACACCAAACTTATTTTCATGATTACTTCTGTCTGGTTTACACATAACTCGTTTAGCGTTATTGTTTTCAGTACGATCTTCGAGTTTTGGCAAGTGATCTTCTCCACGTCTAGGATTCGGGATGTGTCCTTGATCCAGCTGGTTTGAATCCAATGATGGAAATCGAGAGAGTCGCAGTCGCATTTCCAAGGATTTCCACCGAGTTTTAGGATGGTGGTGTTTTTAATATGAGCGAGTACATCTGATGATATGGTGCTGATATGGTTGTAATCGAGTTCCAATTGCTGTAAAGAATTAAAGCTTTGTTAGAATAAGTCATGTTCAAAAATATGTACACCGAAAATAATTTTTCAGGGCTAAATTTGAATGTACAAAACTAATTTCACATTACTAGAGTTGAATTTGAATTGGAAAAGTAGTACAAGGAATTCCATTTCCAATGTCTTTTTAAAACCTCTTCTAGATTTGTAATTAATATTTGTATTATAAAAAAAGAATAAAATGAAAGAATCTTACCAAAAGTTCAGGTGAAAATACGTCCTTCGTTATGTTGGAAATATTATTATGTGACAGGATAAGCTTCTGCACTTTGTCATAACCAGTTTGATTCATATTTGGAATATTCTTGATATGATTGCCAGCGAGGTTGACTTCGTTCTTATAGTTATCACTGACGAAATTGCACATCGTTTTTGGTGCTTCGGTGAGATTTTTAAAGGCGCAATCAAAAATAAGCTTGTGTTCATAAGGCTTTATCCATCTACTGCATGATTCGGGGCAGACTCCTTCATATTGCTCCATGTCTGATGCGATGCATCTGTAATCCTTGGATTTCAGATCAGAGAGAAGAGTACCCTTGATTTCTTCTGGACTCGAACATTCTAGATTTCCTACTTCTATCTCCAAATTCTTTTGCAATCTCGGCCTTGATCCATCCAAATATCGTACAAAATCGTAAAGGAAGCAGTTGCATTGCAAAGGATTGTTGTGCATAATCATTTCTATTCTGTTTCGTCGTTCATGTATAAACATTTCTTCAAAAGCTTCACTCATATCAATCCTACTTATTTTGTTGTCAGATAAGTCTATGCGAAATGCCTGGGAATGTTTAAAGTCCATATCATTTGCCTGTAAAAAGTAAAAATATTAGTTACTTTTCCGCTCTATTCTAAAAAATTTTTCTTATATCTAAAAAACGTGATGTTACCATATATATCTTGAAAATATTGAACAGATTGTTGTCGAAAACTTGGTGGCTTTTTGGTATTTAAACTTCAAGAATTTTTAAGGAATTTGGAATCATAGTTGCTATAATTATTTAAATTTTCTACTGGATGAAAAAAAATATTTGATAACTTACGCGAATTCTTTCTATCTGATTGTGAGAGAGATCGAGGTAGTTGAACATCATGGGGGGCATCGTAGTCCAGTCACTAAATATTCTATTGATTTTATTGAATGACAAATCCAGTGTTCGTAATCTTTCACAGTGGTAAAAAATTGATAGCATCATGTAGGCTTCATTCACAAGTAAAATATCAGATATGTTATTGTGTGAGAGATTTATTTCTTCCACTTTTTCCAAATTTTCAAATGCAGCTTTGTCAATAATTGATATCAAGTTATTATGCATTTCTAGTTTCTTCAATGACCTGAGACCTGATAATAGTGAGCTGAAACAGAATTAAAAAGAAATGAAGAAAATTTTATTTACAATTACATATAAACATAAATATTAGTTTAAAAATGAATAAGACTTACCTAGACAAGTTCCTAATGTGATTATAGTTTATCTTCAGCTCCTCAAGATATTCATTATTACTGAAAATATCATCAGACAGATGTTCAATCTGATTGTTGCTGAGAGAAAGTTTCTCAAGTTTCCTCAAATCTTGAACAAATATTTTGGGCAGAGTCTTAAGAGAATTTCGATCTAAATTGATTTCTCTTATTTCTGTTGAACCCTGGAAAAGGTTCTCAGGTAGACTTTCCAAATTCGAGCCATCAAGTTGGACAATTTTAAGTTTCTTCAAATTCCTAAAAAGTCCACTTGGTAAGGTAGCAAGCGACCGTTCAAAACGTAGTCTCACTGTGTCTAGTAGTTGATTTTCTTGAAATAGATTCCCTGGCAAAAATTGAAATCGATTCCCCGACAAATTAACCACTTGCAAATTTTTGAGTTTGTCAAAAATTCCTTGAGATAGGTTCATCAGTTGATTGTTATGAAGATCAAGAGTTCTCAAAGAAACGAGGCCATCAAAAGTAGCATTGCTTAGTTCTTTTATTTCATTTCTCCATAAATTTAGCAAGGTCAAGTTTTTAAGAATCTTAAACGCTTCAGGATGAATTGTCTGAATCTTATTATTACCCAGTTCGAGATATTGTAATTCAGTGAAATTAGCAAAGATGCCACTAGGAATTGTTGTTAAATTGTTGTTTTGCATAAAAACGGCGAGAAGTTTTGACGAAGTGAAATTTTTCACTTCTGTCTTCATCATTTCGATATCAGATTGAAAGCTTGACCAAGTTGCATCATCTCTGCAGGTTATACTAAATAATTGGTCTACACTCTTCCTGCTGCAAGTGCTAGCAATGACGACGCTTGCAAACAGGAGGACTAAAAAAATCCTTAAGAATTGCATTCTGGAAAGATTCCGAGTTTAGAACTCGGCGAGCTGAAAACAATAAAAATTTCAATTGTTAGATATTACTAATACTAATACTTTTTGTAATCTTACTTGATTTCGCAGAGTTTTCAATATATAAATATATAAGTTTTTAAAAATATTCACATTACTTACCGAACACAGATGCACTATTTTTCAATTTTTGGTTTTGAAACCGAGATAGATTTTAACTGAACTACACTTTAAAAACAAATGATACCCACAGTTTTCACAAGAGTACAACTTACTGTTGCTTAAGACAAGCTAACACTGAAAATGAAAATTGAAAATTCGGATCATTGCGAGTTGAGGAAGCCTCCTTTTGGGCTTCCTTTCCCCCTCCTTTATTAATATCAACCAATTGAACAAGAACCAGCTTTTCCGTCAGCCAATAATACAACGTAAAGGGCTTATTGTACTATATTTGCAGAAGTAGTAGTGAATAGATCTGAAACAGGGAAAAAGACCTGGCGGGCGAGTAGGTATAAGGGCCTTGTAAATAATGGGTCATTTGACCCTAATTACTAGAGGGTTTACCCAAAGAGATTGTATTCCCCTTTGGGATTCCCCAAAATATAGTTTTATGATGTAAATCCTAATTAAATATGTTTTTACGGCTAGACTTTCTCAAAGTCTGTTCAAAGTATAAATTCTGTAATGTTTTTCTAATTCTAATGTTTTTATTCATTTATAATAATGTATCACATTTTAATTATTTAATTTTTAATGTATCAATTTTCAAAGGCTGAAAGTTGTTTTTTTCATAAGATCTTAAATTAAATATTTTTATATCTTAAGCTTGAAAATGCGAAGCTTTTGAAAAATCCAAGTACAAAATAATAAATAAATAATTTCAAAATAATTATAAATTCTTTTATGATAATTAATTTCCGAATTTCATTAATAGATACATTAATTGTTAAATATTTATATTAATTAATTACATTGTTCGATTTACTTAGATGTGGATTTCATTTGGTCGACTTATTTTTCATAGATTTGTGTAATTGGTATTTATTATTTTGATGAGACCCAATGAATTTTTAATATTTTTAAATAATTTTGCGACAGACGATTCCTAATTATTACGAGACGATATTTCCTCTTGGGATTTTCCACTTTAGATAGCCGGACAGGCTACTTGGACAGTTCTTACTATTCTGTTATTGTCGCACATACCTGATGCACTAGGAAGCTAACTCATGTATTCAAAAATAAATAAATAATAAAATGTTTTCTTTTGGACCACCCTTGCATATATGCAAGGGCTATACATAAATTCAATGAAATGAATGAAAACAGATTTAAAGTTTAAATAAATAAAGAAAAAAAGGATGTGAAAGACAAAAAATTAAATTAGGAAATAAAATAAAGAAAAAAAATAATAATAAATAATAAAATAAAGAAAAAAAGAATGTGAAAGAAAAAAAATTAAATTAAATTTATGTATAAATTTATTCGGAATAAATTTCAATCCAAAGCTTTTTCTAGGGATCAGAAAGAAATTTGTAAAATATTTTTAAAGCTCAATATTATATCAATCTAAAATATCGAACTTATTTATTGAAACAATTATTCAATATCTACTAACTTACCCGTAGTTTTTGTATACATTCGAATTTCAAAATTTATTTTTATTGAACTACAGAGTTGTTTTTAAAAATTTGTAGAAATAGAAATACATGGAAAAAATTTCGATAAGGTAGAGACCGGATATTTGATACGTTACCCTAAGAGTATATGATAATTATCAAAAGATCAAAATTATAGTTTCGCCAATTTTACATTCGCAATAATAAATATTATTCGCTAAAACTAGGTTATTTACCTACGTTTTATATAAACAGAGATAGATTGTCTATTTTTTTATTAAAAGATATTTATTATTGTGAACATAAAGATAATATTTTTGCATAAAATTTTGGCGAAGTCAAACTTGCTCTTATGGTAAGTAACATATACCCTTAAGGTCATGTATGCACTACGTATAGATCCCTGCTTTATCGGTAGGTAAGGTTCACTTAAAAATTCAAATGCTTCAATTTTATAGCTATTGTAATTGCAAATTTTTGCAAGAGAACTTTGTAAATGGCCTATTTTCTTAAGTTATCACATTTGACGTTTTAAACGTCAAAGCTTTTAAGACATTTCAAAGGGTCTTAGGAAATTTAAAGAGATTTAAAGGATTTTAAAGAATTTTAAATGATTTTGTATATTTCAACCATTTTCAAGTAAATTTCAAAGAACTTCAATGAGTTTAAGGATTTTTAAACGATTTCCTAAAATTTTAAGAATTTTTAGAATTTTTAGATGGCTTTAAGTTTTTTGAACGATTTAATAAAACTTCAAATTTTCAAAATATCTTCAAAGGATTTCAATACATTTTTAAGGATTTAAAAAGATTATTTCAAAAAATTTTAAAAAATTGATAGATAAAATAAATAATAAAAAACTATAAATAAATAAGGAATTGTAATTTTGCTTTTATATGGAAATTCATTGAAAACATTGAAATAATTCTTGATATATATTTTTTTATAAATGGTAGTAAAAAAAACAGACAAAAAGTAAATTAAGTTGTAATAGGTATTATAATTTATTTATAAAAATAAATTCTCCAACTACGTGCTTGGAATTTCATCTTGGTTTAAATAAATTTCTCATATTATACTATAAAAATAAAATTATTTCAAATTATTCGTTTCGTAGAATATATATATATATATATATATATATATATAGGTATGTCTGTATTTCAGAATAATGTAGAAAATCAGATAAATTTATATATATATATGTACTTTCAGATTTGAAAAATTCTATTTACAATTAATAACTATAAATTACTCTAGTATTTTTTGTTTTTGTAATTTTTTCTAAATGGCCCAATTAATTTCGAATCAACTGTTATGTTTACCATTTAAAAGTAATGTTATTCCTGTAAAAAGCTTTTTAAAAAAACATATAAAGGCGTAGAAACATTTGCAACTGTTAAACTAGTAATTTTTAAAAATTTGTGAAAATAAATTTTTTTGCAGAAAGTATCAGGAAACCATGAAATAGCAAGCTGCAAATTTTGTTACAGCGGTTACAGGACTCAGAATGGTTACCTTTCAATGATAAGGATATCTTCTCTCAATACACTGACGGTATACCGGCAAAATATTTTATTATCGCACAAAAGATGACTCTGAATGTCTATTTTAGGTCGATCCATATTTTCCAATTTTTTAAATTATATTATATCACATATTAGTCTCTACTATAATAAACATTTTTGAAGACTACATTAATTGTATCTTGCATCCAATTTTTTATTTAGCTTATTTGCGATAAATTAAATTAATTATTAAATTATTTTATTATCCTACATAATTATTTTTGTAATATAATTTACAATATTACATTTTTTACAATATAAAAATTTTTCTTCAAATAATCAGGAATTAAATTCTCCCTAAACGAAACAAATTAAAAAAATAAGTGTTTTTCGAAAACTCTAAGTGAATTTAGAAAAAGAATGAATAACATTTTTCTAGTAGTCAATCGATATTCTGTTTTAATCCGAGATTTGTTGCAATATCAGAATAATTAGTGTACGTGGAAATAGGCATATTCTTGGAAGGTCGTTTAGTGTCGATAGATCTACAATCTGTGTAATTAAAAATATATTACGTCATTCTTGAGCTATTGCAGAACTCACAATCAGCCAATTATTGTGATGTCTTCATGTTATCGTTCATTCATTTTGCGCTGAAAATTACGTGTTTTGCAACATGGAATACAATTATTGACACTTAAAAGGCTATTGACACTTTACATGTTTTATTTTTCCCTTTTAAATCATCAAAAATTGATCGGTTAGGAGCAATAATCAGAATATTTTTGTTAATTCTTATAACTTCAAATCATTCAAAAGTGAATCAATCTCTTAATCTGAACCTGCGGAATTTCGCTCATTCAAATTTAGAGAGTAGTTTTCGAACAACAATGTATACGAGATTTTGTCAGGGAATTTTATTGAGGGATTTCAAAAAATTTTTCTGTTTTTTAAAAGATTTTGTAAAATTTATAAGACACTTTGTTACACCACGTTTTAAAAATAGGATTATATATTTTAGCAGTTGTCTTAATTTTTATTTACAGTTTTATTCTCTAGACATCAGTCTTCTTTTCAGCAATCTTGATAAAATAATTAATGCAATCATCGTGGGTGGCGCTACACAAAATTCCGGATTTAAAAGAATTTTAAGGAATGCGGGATTATAAAGCTTCTTATGGATTATACAAATTAGAATACAAGAACATAAAGAAGTGATAAACTGAAAGAAGTTTACAAGCTCTTTCAAAATATCTTAGGCATTTTTTAGATTAAATGTTTTGTTTAAAAATCTAGGGAATTTTTTATATCTGAAAAATCTGGATTAGAGTTTTTATCGATTCCAATACACGTTAGCGCCACTCACGACAGTCATTCTTAATTTTTTATCTCTTTATCTCTTTTGTAATTGAATTTTATTTAAACATCGAATATGTCCACAACTGTATCTGTTATATCAGTTATAAACTCATCCACTGGATCCTTCTGTGATTTTCTACCATGTCTTTTATTATCTCTCGAAATTTGTTTGCTTCTGACAAACTCATTAGGGATGATTTGAGAATTATCTCCTCGCGGAAAATTAGCAGAGGATGCAGAGCCAGAATTGGCATTTGATGAAGCAATTGATTCCCCATTTCCCGTTGAACTTCCAGCATTTGTACCAGAACCGAAACTTCCATCGTATTTTCCATTAACATTTTGGAAATTGCTAGGGTAATTTCCGTGTGGTCTATAATTACTCTGGGATGATGATTGGCCAAAAGAAAATCTATCTCCAGTGGATGTAGCTGCAGAGCTAGCGGAAGCTGCTGAAATCTGAAAACTAGGTTTTTGATCACGTTGATTAGTCCAAGAAGGTGATGAAGTTTGTGAAGCTCCAGATGAGAATTGATCCTGTTTCTTGTATCTATTGATGTCCCATCCACATCTGCTATTCCACTCGTATTCTTCCCTTGAGTTTGAAAATCTGTAGGGTCTTCTGTAACAACTGTAAGGATTCCAAGATCCTCGGATTGGTGTATTTTCATATTGCCAAGCATCTGTTATTCGAACTTCTGGAACTCGTGTGTTCCATCTATTATTATCATCGATGCTGATGTCCAATTGGCTGGGTCTTCTCCAGTTGGTTGATGACCAACCTTGAGGTCGTTGGCCAATTTGTAGGGTTGGTCGATATGGACTCGATGAACCTGTAAAATATGTTCTTCATTTAATTTATGATTTCACAATTTCATTTATTGTTTGCTCCAGCTATAAACTGGAATATTTCGTTATATAATACATCATTTATTTAGCTTGCTTAACTTACCAAAACCTCCATTTTCATAATTTGGACTAATGTTAGTCCAATATGGTCTTCCATATTGTTGGTTTTTATGTTGATTCTGAAGATAATTTGCATTGGCTTCAGCAGAGGATCCTGTAGATCCAACACTGGAAGCAGCACCGGAAGTAACTTTTCCTTTCTCTGCTTTTCCGTATGAAGAAGCATTTGCTTCTCCCAATGAGAAGGAATTGCTGTTGGCTTGAGATGTTCCACCAAGTAAGGAGTGATTCAAATCGAAAGCATTAGCTTCTGATGCGGATATTCCAGATAAATCAGCTGAGAAGGAAGATGATTGACTCGCTGAAAGTGATCTACAAACGATTGATGAATTTGCTGTAATTATTACTATAACAATGAATAATTTATATATTTATGTTGATTTGTTCAAGAATTTTGTAAAACGAACCCAGAATTAGAAAAGGGTCCTAGCCGATCATTTTGACTAGTGCTTTGTGAGAGGCTAATTCCTTCATGATTGGCACCGACACTTAGGGAATGGGCATTATTTCCACCAGCTGCGAGAGAAAAACTTGCAGAAAAAGGAAGAAAGCGGGGTTGAATAGCGTCGTCGTTTTGACTTTGTTTTCCATTAGAGCCTGTTGTTAATTTTGGAGGTGTGTTCCATCGAAGTTCATCATCTTTAACATGTATTGGGTCGTTTATTAACAATTACATATTAAATATTTAAACGGTATCAATTTATTCGATTTTTTAATTATTTTTAAGGATTTTATTTGACCTTGGAGAATTTCAAGGGATTTAAAGATAATTCAGGAAATTTCAAAGGGTTTTTAAATGATTTCAAAAGAGTTTAAGGATTTTGTCATATTTGACTGCTAAAATATTATTTCGGTTTCAATGTTCTTTTAAGCTGACGTCACCAATTTATTGCGTCTCCGACGTTCGGATGTGTAAAGTTGTAAACCATGAAACCGGTTTACGACTTTTGGGTATGCACGATCCATAACACCTGTTTCTTTATATTTACATTTCGCTTTGTTGCGATCACTTGGTTCATACTTCGTGAGACTGAAAATCCTTCCTCTAATATTTAATTTAATCTATAGGAACCATACTAATTACAAAAACCTTACAGATTCCTAAGTACGCATAAAAAAACGTATAACGAATAAAAAAGCTTTGTCTTTACATTTTAATTGAAAAAACTTTTACAAAAGAATAATTGCACTGAAAAACATTGCACAGGTTTATAATTTTTTACGTCGATTTTGATTGATAGCAAATAATATAAACTTACCACCTCTCGTAAGGGTAAAAATCACAAAAGAAAAAAACACGAGACACCTTATTGTCCAAGTCATGGTTGTATTCGTTCTGACTGCTCTTTCTCTTGAGTGTGCCCTTTTTTAACAACTGCGTTTGACCTTAAACTCGTGGTTAAAATTCGCGAGGCGTTCTTTGATGTAACAGCTTTTAGTCATCGGTTGAAAAAATAAAATGATGCTTCTTAAAATCGGATATTTTATATAAAAGTATGACAATTAATTATATAGAGCTCTTTATAATAAATGATTTTATGACATGAAAGAATTAAAAAAATTGATAATGTATCTAAATGTTATTAAAACGTGTTTTGCTTTGTTGAAAAAAAAGACGAAAGAAACCATGTGAAATGCGCGATGAATTGTACATCATTATGACGAGATCAAGTCCTTGAGGAATTCCCAATGTCCGAGACTGGGCTAAGGCTATGCGTGCTAAAGTAACAATTGTGCTGAACCTATATAGAATAAGAAAAATAATATAATATGAATAATGATATGCATATATGAGTTTGAGTTTGGATATAAATAAAGATACTTATAAAACGTGTAGTACAGTTAAATACAGTATGATAAACCATAAACTATCGAAAACAGTATAAGTAAATCGTTTTTAATGAATAAATTGTTTGTATAATTGTAAAGGCAGAGTTTTAGCTCATAATCATGTAAAGTTATGAAAAAGAGCCTCATTTAATATTTTTCGACTATTGGGAAGATGGGTAGAAACATTTATTATAATCTCACGAATTTGCAGCCTAGTCTGCAGCAGCAGCAGCAGCTGACGACGACGATGCTGCTGCGGCGGATGATTCCGAATCATCAGAGGCTGCAGCTGCTGCAGAAGATGCAGAAGAAGCAGAAGAAGCAGAAGAAGCTGAGGAAGAAGAATCCTGAGATATTGAGGGTGCTTCTGTTGTAGTTGTTGTTGTAGCCGGTGTTGTGGTTGTTGTTGTAGCCTCTGTTGTAGTTGACGTTGTTGGAACCTCTGTTGTAGTTGACGTTGTTGGAGCCTCTGTTGTAGTTGACGTTGTTGGAGCCGGTGTTGTAGTTGATGTTGTTGGAGCCGGTGTTGTAGTTGATGTTGTTGTAGCCGCTGTTGTAGTTGACGTCGTTGTAGCCGGTGTTGTAGTTGATGTTGTTGTAGCCGCTGTTGTAGTTGTTGTTGTTGTAGCCGCTGTTGTTGTTGTAGCCGCTGTTGTAGTTGACGTCGTCGTAGCCGGTGTTGTGGTTGATGTTGTAGTTGTTGTCGACTTTGACTTCGCTGTAAAATTAATTTTTTTTAATATTATAAATGTATGATGAATAAAGCATTCAAAGCACTATTAAAATGATAAAAAAATAAGTGGCATTGTCATATAATTATTATTGAGCAATCATGCTATATCCATGCTTTATGAAAATTGTGTTATATCAAAATTTTACTAAGGCATGTTGTATATACAAGAAGAGAAATTCATGCACAACAGATAGTTGTCAAAATATTATCAGCAGAATTATTTTTGGAAAGGATAAATAAATTGTTATATCCATGCAGAGTAAGTTGTTTCTGTTCTATTGAAGAGAACTGGGCATAGGATATAACAAACCAGTTAATTTCTCCAAGATATCGATGATCCTCTTCATAATTTCATCAAACGTCATTTTTTGTTTATCAGTATTATTGTTGTTACCTGTGTTGGAACGATTATGCTTCGCCCATTTCCATTTTCTTGGTCTCTCATTTGATCCTTCTTGCCTGTTTCGTTTCATTCCTGCCATTAAATATTGAATTAGCAAGATATATGACAATGATTTATTATTATTATATTATTAAATTTTTATTATAATATTAACTATAATACACTATCCATTTAATTTAGTGGAATTATTAATGATGATTCCAGGGCTCCTAGAAATAATTATATTACTTTGTAAGGTAAACAGTCAGTCATAAGTTTTTTTGTCATATTAGCATGCAAGTTATTTATAGTTTTTTTAGTTTTTATAGTTTTGTATAAACTATAAAGTGTTACAAAATAAGAAATAAAGCATGACAAATTGACTTCTGAAAAATTCTTTCTTTTATATAAAATGTCATTGGCACCGCATCAAAAGGTAAGTTATTCGGAACACGTTTAGATTACTCATGCAAGTAAATATCATGTCATTGAATGGAAATAACAGAGGCATTTATCAGTTTAATCACTTTCACTTTAGTTTACTTAAAAAATTGAGATTAAAAATGAAAAACTAGTTTTCTATACAATTAATATCAACGAAATGTAATAATTATTGAGTTTTGGAAATGGTGGGACTTTATAAGTATGCAAATCACGCCTTAAAAGTACCTTCAATGTCCACACATTGTAAGATCACTAAAGCACAGATCAAAATTACAGTTTTGGAAACCATTTCAATTTTTTAATTAAGCAACTGAAGTTTAAGAAGAATCGTTTAAAACTAAAGGATTCTACTCATATTTGAGTATATATATACAATCCAGAAATATGCAGTTGCTGAAATCATCTTAATGAGGACCATATCTCGGCCTATCTTGCATGACAAAGAAAGTATTTTTTTTTGTGATGCGCTGACGTTTTTCAGGTGTAATATGAAGCATTCGATTGAAATTTCGAAGGAAATGAGTGATAAAAAATACAATGCATTTTTCTGTAAACTACGACTTGAAAGAACTGATCGAAAGAATAATTCAAAGACAAAAATTAATAATTCATTAACACTTTCAATTTTTGAAAGAGAACTTTATTTGCTTTTATTTTATTTTATTTTGTAGAATAGAAAAACAAACATTAATTCTAAACTAAAAAATTATACGCATTAAATTCGATTCGAATAGGATGATGAACTGGCAGAAAAAAATTGAGTTAGGTCTGTTATGAATCAACAACATCAAAGCTGAAGCTTCTACGCGGGAAATAGAATACCTAATCGAAATTCATTTACCATAGCATTGATTCTATTCTCTTCTATTCTATTTTATTCTTTTTTTTTATATCTTTAAGATGAATTATCATTTACGAGCAAATAAACAAATGAAAGTGTTGGGTTCTCTGAGAACTTTCTAGAGAACGAACATATTCTCGAGAATATTCTTACATAAGAATATTCTCGGGATTAATAGACAGCGGAAGTTTATACATTGCAGTAATATTACTGCAATATTGTCATCAAGAAATATTACAGCAACTTTACTGCATTGTTACGTGTTGTTGAAGTAAAACCGATTAAAAAAATATTTGCATATCCACTTCCTCAGTTGCTACTATTCTTTTGAAACTCTTTTGTCTTAATAAATTAAAATTTTGTTAATTACTTTTCATCCTCTATAAGATAAGATCAACTGCGGTTAATGACGTAAGCCTAAGTAAGAAAAATGATATCATAAAAATTATGGAAATTCCAATATCGTCAGTAGCCTGCGATTTTTTTAATCTCAATAATCAATGGAGAGTGATTGAAACTTCTATCGAATCAATTAGATCGTGATCAGAGAGAAATGAAGAAGTGCGAACTCATTTTCGTTGAAGTCCCTTTAGACAGGTTATAAGATCTCGTTAGCATCCTTTTAATGTGTCCATTATAAACAGTGAAAAATACATTCGAAAAAGATGTTCTGCAAATATACTAGTCATGCCAATTTCTTTCTTGTTTTCATTCTGATAATAATTGATTTAATCTGCTGGAAATACCCTTTAAATGAAATAAAAACGTGCTTAGTTAGAAGAAATGTTATGATAAATTGATAATAACACAAAGAAGAATTTTTAGTCTACTTTTCAGAAAACTCCAAGAGTTACTCGAAATCTTTTGATTCATCACAGAAACTTACAATTTTTTGAGGAATTTCCATTGCTTCTGTAAAACAAAGAAAAGGAGCTTGAAGTATGTACTTTATTAGTCACCTCTTAAGAGAGAAAGAGGAAGACCTCATTGCCAAAGACCTTGACAATGATTCCACCGTGACCGAGTATTACCTTTTCAATGTATTCGTAATTATTCTTTTGTTTTTCCTCATTTTCAATGCGAAGTGTCTGTTTTTCAAGTAGAACGTGCTTTTCAGGTAAATTTGTTGAAAGAGAAAGTTAATTGTTAACAAAAAATTAATAACAGAATATGAATGGATCTGTTGGAAAAATGGGATTTTAGGTGACCTCTTTATTTTCAACCTTGATGGCATTTCCATTATAGTAATTTTTATTATAAAGATTCTAAAAAAAAAAAAAATTTTTTTAATGGAATGATATGAATTTGATCTTATTTCTAAATCCAGAAAATGAGTTTAAACAGATTTTTCATTTCAAAAACAATTTTTATTATATTCCCTAGCAAAAGCTTCTGATTGAAAATAATACAATTCAAAATCAAATTCATTTTGCGATTCAAGTTAACAAAAAAATATCTTGGTAAAGATACATATATTCATTTGAGAAGATCCACAAGAAAATATCCACGAGAAAAGATCCATGAGAAAAGATCCTGATGGAGGTAGCAGGTTTGAATACGTGTGAATGCTATATAAGATCATCGCAAGACGCTTCCACTTAGTCATTCAGTTACGAACTCTCTTGCTATCGCGATCGTACTATATATCTCTTTAAAAAAAAGTGGTGACTGTAAAAAAAATTTTATTAATCTCGAGGTTCCTGCAGGATGCGGAACATGAAGTCCTTGGTGTGTTTCCTCTTCGTCCTCTTGGGGGTTGCAGGATCTTTAGCTGATGACAAGCTTCCCTTCAGTAGACATAGAAGAAGTGAGTCTTCATTTTTTATATTTTTTTATATTTTTTTGCTGCAATATTGCGTGCTGTTGGGATCTATTGTAGGTACGCGTCATTTACGTAATTGATTATAAAAGCTAGCTAGACAGGCTCGAGCGCGTCAATCAAAATACCGACCGGAAGTAAACATCTTATGAACTCGTTCGTAAACAAAACCTAATCGTACTTTTGCTCAAATTATGATTTTACAGAGTCTTATTTTCTAGAATGACAGCTTCTTACATGAAAATTACATGTTTATTATATTTATTACATATTAGTTATATTATATACACAACTTTAGAATTAGTATAAGTTTATTTTTAGATTCTGTAGTATTAAGAGAGAAAAACTATGTTAATGCTTGAAATCCTTTTAAAATTGTATGAATGTAAAAAGTAAATTGCATCCAATAATTAGAGTTAATAATACATTCAGCGAAATAAAAAGTGATATTCAAGCATTCGCATGCTCTGTAAAGTAGATCAGAAAAATTGTCATCGAGAATCGCAACATTTGTGAACCATGACCTCCTTAACTTCTTCACCTTGACACTATCCCACTCTCTTCGATCTCGACAGTTTGGTACATCCCTTGCAGTTGATTTCCCTATTATCACATTAATTGGTAATTATTGCAAGACAACTTCAGTCGATGACTTGAAAATTGAAAATTGATTCATTCTTAATTATTTAAGTTAAGCCTATATTTTTTAGAATTTCACATTAATCTATATATAAGATTTTAGTGTTTAATGCAAACATCTTAGAATTCTGCATTCTATTTATTATTATTATTTTTTATATTATCATTTATTTTTTATATTTATATTTTATTTACATATCTCTTGAAACCCTTTAAGATTTTTTTGGAATTATTTTAAAATCGCTAGAAATACTAAACATAATTTGAAACTTAAAAATTTGGAAATTCTTGAATTCTTTTGAAATTAATTTCATTTTTAATGATAATGTACACCAAGTTTTTTTTTCAACTCGTTTTTCAAAAACAAAGTAAGAATTTTGAATATCGAGCAAAAACGCGTCTTACTTAGGAAACGACGAAATTGAAGGGTTCAAGCATGTAAATTTCTAAGCCACCAAGTCCCGTTAATTTGAACTCTTTGCAATATTTATGAGTGGAACATATGTACATATATAAGCGTAAGAATTCCATACTAGAATGAAATCACTTAAAGCATACTTCACCAAGATACGATAATGAGGTGACACACTCTAACAGCTAAACAAACGAACAGTTAATTTTTGTACTATGCCAAAGCCTCAGAAGAAGAAACTGATTGCAATTTGATTTGTAATCGACAAAAAACGTGAAATAAGAGTTTATTTCCTTAAACTTCAGTTTGATTTATCACTCTTACGTGACCATCATAAATATCCTGTTTGCTTATTGTCACGATTTCAGATATACGTTTCCAAGAAATTTCTTTTTTCACAAGAATCCTGGCAGCGATTCACTTTTCCAGATACAAATTTTAACTTTGACAAGATCCTGAAAAGGCATGTCAATATCAACTATGTCAATACCAATTTATAAGATGTATAGTTTTTTTTAAATCTTTATTTTAAGATTATTGTTAATTATTGGTTGTAAGATACTATTACATCCTTTTTTCTAAAACGAACAACGAACAATATCTGTAACATTTTCCTCGTTTTCTTCTGTTCCCAATCAGCATCTCTATCTACGAAAGTAAACTTCGCAGACAGTGATCTCTCATCCAGAATATTCAGACGAGCCGTGAATTCAGAACCAAGCCAGACTGATAATCCAGATAATGAATCTTCAACTCCTTCAATCATCGACAATTCTCTTAACGAGATTGAATCCACAGTCTCTTCCTTGAGTAATTCAGATTCCAGCACCAGTACTTTGGAGGATCTGTCAACCACTTCTGCGTCTACTACACCTGACAGTACGGAATCCTCCATTTCCACTACAACTTCTAATTCGGATAGTACCAAACCAAACATTCCTTCAAAAAGTCCTGGAAGTGATGCTATCACAAACAGCATTCCAAACAGTCCTTCCACATCAACAAGCCTTGCAAATCCCAATAATAAACCATCTCTAGACTCTCGTCTTGGATCCGAACCTGCTAAGAAGCCAAATCCACCACGTCAGATTGGTTCCTTCAGTCAATCCTCTTCTGGACCAAATGTTAATGGAGGGCCATCTAACAATCCATCTCTAGACTCTCGTATTGGAGCCGAATCCCCCAACAACCCAAATCCACCACGTCAGATGGGTTCCTTCAGTCAATCCTCTTCTGGTCCTAATATTAGTGGAGGGTCATTCTCTAGTGCAGGATCCTTTTCTGGAGGATCTGTTTCTAGTAGTGCATCATTTCCTAGTAGAGGATCATTTCCCAATGCAGGATCTTTTCCTAATGCAGGATCTTTTCCCAATGCAGGATCTTTTCCCAATGCAGGATCTTTTCCCAATGCAGGATCTTTCCCTAACGCAGGATCTTTTCCTAACGCAGGATCATTTCCTTCTAGAGGGTCGTTTCCTAATGAAGAATTACCTCCAAATGTAGTACCAGCTCCTAATACGGGGTACCCTAACAATTTTGCTCCTAGTCCTTCATATGGCTTCCCACCACGATTTCCTTCTGCACCAGGTTCCGGAGTTTTTGGTGCACAATCTGGTTCCAACTTCCCATCATCTCCTGGTTACTCTTCCCAAGGATTTTCATTCCCAGGAGGCTCTGGATTCACATCGACATACACTTCCGGTTCTGGTAACGGAGGAGGTTTCGCTAGTGCTGGAAGCTTCGCTGGAGCATCAGCAGGTTCTGATGGGCCAACATTTTTAAGCCGAGGAGGCTTTGAAGAAAGTGGTCCCTCTGGTTTTGAAAGTCCAAGTGGACCAGGTACGAGCCAAAAGGAAACTCACGTTCTTCGCTGGATTTCTTTCCTGCTTTCATATGTTTTTCAAAATTCTTAGGGGAATGGAGGCGGTGCATGGAACGAATGCAATTCGGATTGTAGAAATAGTTAAATGTGTAGAATATGTATATAATGGTGAGGGTAGTTGTGTTTTTATGTATCATTAGCAACTATCATCGTTTTCTCGTTTTTTTCTCGTTTTTGCACTCCTTTTGTTAAAAAGATTCAGAGGATTATAGATTTTACGAAATGGTGAGGGCAATTGTGTTTTTGTATATATATATATATATATATATATATGAAGAGAATGTGAAAGAACGCCAAGAAATTTGCAAAAAAATATAATATATGTATAATAAAAGAAGAAAACAATTCTAGACTCTGTTTTCAGTTACTTCGAGTAGATACGAACAAACAGGTTTTTATTATTTTTAACGATTCCGGCTTCGTTTTGCATATTGTAAAATAATTGCGTACAATCAGTCGATTGTGAAATAAGATTTTAAAAAAAATTTATTTAAATTTTATATCTAGAGAAATTCTCCCACAAGAAGATTTTAAGTAAAGGTCAATTTTATAAAAAAAAATCTTAAATCTTTATTTTAAATGGTAATTTTTAAATGTTTTTCTCTTGCAAATTAATTGGCGTGTGATATGTACTTGTTTAATTAAAAAGTCACCACTTGTGCTCACAGAAATATATTTTTTTCTATTTTCTTTACAGTTTTCCACATACTATTTCATTATTTCAGTGACTAATGACATAATACAAATTGAGGAATCACAACGTAATATTAACTCAATGTAAATATATGTAAATTAAATATAGTAATAGAAAATGTAAATATGTACTTATATCTGAAATCTAATGGATAATACATTTTGTGCACACACATAGTTCTAATGGCTTATGTGAATAATTTTCTAATTGATGGTTTTGATTTAGATTTGCATTTAGATTGATTGTTCATCTCTTTAATTTTAACTTTCTTCTACAGGTGCCAATCCGTATCCTCAGGGTCCTTATGTCCCCAACAATCCTGGAATGTTTCCTTATCAAAACAATGCACCAGGATTTGAGTTCCAACAAATATTTGATCAATATTTCAGAAACCTTCAGGCACAACAAGAAGCATTCCAGGCACAAATTCAGCAACAACAAGCGTACGTTTTTCTTTTCTTTTTTTTATTATTTTGCTTCATTTTCTTTCAGCTCCTTTTTCTGTCTTTTTCTTTATGCTTTGATTTAAATCTTCGCTGTAGTCTTGATCATTCTATCATGTTTTCTTTCTACCTTCGCTTCTTCTTTAAGCGGTCACTATTCCTGGGCATCTTCTATGTCTTACATTACCAACCCTCCAGGAGTTTCAGATCCGAATGCTCGTGTTTACGCGTATTCGGAAACCTCACCAAATGGAGCAATAGCTTCTTCATTTGTTGACTCAAATCAAGGCTACGGCGTTTCTAAAAGCACCGTTAGTGGGAATAGGTGATGGTTTTCTTTTAAAATTAAGACAAATACTGTAATTGCATGAACAGAGCACAAAAGTTTCCATGAATATTCCTGGAATATCTCAAATTCTTCAAAAATTTTCTTTTTTTTAACAAAGGATCATGAAATTCAATACCAATGACTAATTTATAATTTTTTAAAAGTAGTATCTTCGAAATGAATAATCGCCTTGGAAATGGATCACCATATGGAGGAGGATCACCTTATGGAGGATATCCCGCGGGAGGTGATTCTTATGGCGGAAGTTCAGGACCTCAATCTTCTTCCGCAAGTGCCAGTATTGGACCCCAAGGAGGATATCAAAGTGGTCAAATAAATCCTGTAAATGCTCAGAATAATATTAAACTTTTACTGTTTCACTCACTTAGTTTTAAAATAAACGTCAACGTTGATTCTAACAAAAAATAATTTTTTCCATAGGCTTCTCCGGGGATCTTTTCACGATTCGGTGAAAGCATACCACCACCATCTGGAAACAGTTACGGAGTTTTTAGCTCTTCGAGTTCTCATCAATCTGTGGGCCCGGATGGAAAACAAACGTCCTTTAAATCTGCCACCACTGGTGTCAATGACAATGGAAAAGTTAGTTACCAAACTGTTCACGACCCGTGATTTAAACAAGTAAAGTCGAAATATAAATTGTATTACTTTTAGATTTATTTGGCTTACAATTAGTAACAATAAGCATCGTGCCTTAAACGTATTTTTTTATTTAATTGTATACTTGCCACCTAAGTAGGTGCTGCTATAAATATGTTATTAATGTCATATTGACAATGCAGAGATTTGTTCCAATTTTTACGTTTACTGTTTTTCTTCAATTATTGGACTATGTAAATCTCTGAAAGTCTACCTCGCAGTGTAGTAAATAAATATGTAATACATCACTGTTCCTAAAATTCATTTTATTAATTCCTTCGTGTAAAGTTTTATTTATTCTTTTATAAGTTTTATTTGTGCTCTCAAGAAACAGAACTGAAAGCTGAAGATAAGTAAGACAAGTGTAAAAGAATATTCAAAATGATTTTGAGACGATTTTTTTTAGAAAATGAAAATGTAAATTGTAGATAACAATCAAATGTGAAATATTAATTGAAAATTTGATTTTGTTATTCAGAAGCTAATAAGATTTGATATGTTCATGGTTTGTTTTACTCAAAGGATATTCTATCTTATCATCAACTATTTCCTTGGAAGTTATTGGAGATTCCTGGCCAGGATGCGGTGGTGATGGTAAAAATTCCGATCGCTGTGGATAAAAACGAAGGCCTGGCGGTCTACCAAAAGGACTAAATGCTCCTGGCGAAGCTCCAACACTTGATTGAAAATTTCCAGGATTTCCGGCAAAAGACGGAGAATTGCCAGGTCTCGACTGGACAAAAATTCGTTTGGATAAGCATTAAAATTAGTTTATATCATTACGATCTAAAAATTATACATACTTGTTGAGGGTTGTACAATGTTTGTTGATTTGAGGAATCTGCAGGAGGGCAATTATTTGAAGAACAACCCTGTGAGTTTACATGACAGTTGTCTGAAGAACATCCGCGTGAATCACCAAAATTGCAATTACCAGAAGAACATTCTCGACCATTTGGACCATTATTTCGATCAATTTGACCATTGACATCATTCGGTCTATTTCGACCACTTTGACCATAGATTCCATTCGGTCCACTTGGACCACTTGGACCATTTGGAGAATAATTTCCCGATGGACCATATTTTGATGAACCCTGAGATAAGGGAGTAACTTTAATTGTTATTGTTTGCTCTCCTTCAGCGTCTATTTGTGATTTGTCCATATTGATATAAACATTTGTTAAAACCCTTCCATTTCCAAGCTGTTTCTTTACAAGTGTCAAATTACAAGATTCCTCTTCACAAGGATTTGGATTTTGTCCGTTCATGAACACCCTTATGTAATTGATTACTGGCCTGTTATTTACATTGTTCTGAAAATTCAGGTAAAAATAAAAATCGTGTCTTATGGACATTTTCAGTGATTTTGATATTATTTATTAAAAATCAAATATCTCTTTTATAAATCTCTTCAAATTCCTCAAATTCCCTTAAAATCTCTTGAAATCTATTGATTTTTCTTCAAAGCTTTTGAAATATCTTCAAATATTTCTAAATCTGCAATCTCTTAAGATTCTATTTTAAGAAGACATTATTGAAGATTAAATTATTCCAAGATAAAATTTAAAAAAATTATTAACAGAAGTTAAGCAATGAATACAGAATGAGAATCGAATATAAACTTTGTGCCCAGAAGGAGAAGAATGAGGCGTCAATCTTCTGTATTTACAACCCGTATTTTCCCATAAGATGTTAACGAGCAGTTTTACGAGAGTCTGTTCCCAAAATTGATTTTAAATTCTCTGTTGACGACTGGCTTCTCCACACGAATTGGTGTAGCCGTAAATTTAACGTTTATCATCTATAAAGGCATCTATGTCATTCTGTAGTAAAATTCTTGCGGTATACCCTTCGGGATATATTCAGTCGCATAAATTTATCTTGAGAAAAGTCAGTACTCACACGTCCCATGTTTCCTTGTCCTCTACCCGGGAACGAATTGTCGTTTCTTACAAAATTGCCATCTTGTGGTTTATATGATGGACGTCCGCCATTATAATTTGGCCTCCTTGGCATCTGCTGTATAAATCCACGATTTGTGTCGATAACCGCCTTCAGAGTTTCTCTATTCAAAGGAGGATGCTGTTTTCCTTCTTCATCTGGACCAAAATCAATCTTTGATGATATTCCTCCACTCATGCACAATTCAACGTTGATTAAGACGTAAAAAATTAAGATTTTGAAATAAATACATTGAAACAAAAACATTCCTGTATTCATTTTGTATTTATTGTTGTTCATTAAGATTAAATATAATTGTATAATAACTGTAACTTTGGTATCAAATTTTTCTTATTTTTAAAGAAGAACTTGGAGATCTTTTGCTTTTAAATTCTTAAGTACAACTGTTGTAAAGTATCTCTGCAGGTATCTGTAAAGACTGGAGCTAATTATAAATAGAGAAGGGATAATTATTTCGCTGAGGATTGACATTAATAATTAGAACTGTCTCGTACAGATGGGAAGAACTTAAAAGCTTCCGGCGATCTGACAGATTGATGTAAGAAAAAACAGGGAATCACACGCGAAGTGAGAAGTTTTATAGGTATAAATATAAAGCATTTGCTGAGAAGATCGTAAAATTTAGAATGTATACAACAGGTACATCTTTACTATAATTAGAGCATTTCTGAAAAAGATAAAAGTTTTTACTAACGGCTAGAGTTTAATACTGAAAAAGTAAATGTATAAAAAATTTAATGCTTATGATGTAAGTCGTTCGCAATTTCGCATTATATAAATTATCGGATAATGGATATTCAGGGATTTCCACAGTTTTTTATCCAAATTTTTAATTAGTCACAGAATGAGCGAATGAGTCATTTTACAATATATAACAGAAGATTAAACAAAAATAAAAACATATATAAATTTCAGAAATTACTAAAGCTACCGAATGTCGCTAACTAAAGTTTCGGACATAGTTTGGATTCACTGTAAATTCCAGAATGAAATGGAATCAGATGGAATGGAATTTTGAATTTTCAATCAATTAATGGAATTTTTCCTATCCAAAATTTTCGCCAGGGGTATAAACTGCAAATGAACGGGTGCCATCGAAAGTGATGGGAAATATTTATAAAAAGACACAATAGGGTACCAAATCCTCTCATGAATGGGATTATCGAAACACCCTTTTTGTAACTGAAAGGAAGCCTACTTGGCAATGCACCCTCAAACGTGATTGTTTGTTAGCCTAAAAGTAATTTCGGACCTCGTTGACAACCCTTAGCGTTTGAGCTCAACTTTATCTAAACAAAGGGTTGTACAGTTCCCTTCATTTAATTAAAACTGCCTAGAGTACATCTTATGAAATATATTTCAATACTGTACGGTTTTTTGGGATTACATAAAATAATCTTCCATATTAAACCCCTTGAAATTTGGTTTCTTGGCTAAGAAATATTGTGTAAAACAATGTAAAACAAAATGTAAAACATTGTAAGCCTTGTCTAACTAATGTACCGAAAACTGCTGGAAAGTTTTCCCAGCAAATCGATTAATATTTTACGCAAATATGCTTTCTTCTTGAATATTAAAGACGCGAATAGTCGATAAATATTCATTAAATTTTCCCGAGCTCTAACATCTTGGTCCGTGCAATAACTCTAAATATTTTTTCTTCTTTTTACCAATATCCAACTTTTTGTGTGCATAACGTGTCCGGAATGTTTGCGCGATGAGTCTGCAATTTCACAGCACGTGACCGCACGAGCATTCAATAAATTTCTGGTGTATTTGCATTTCCAAACACAACGGCAGAAGCGGCAGAAAAGATGAGAACAAACGAGAGGATGAGAACATCCGTGATTCGGCAATAATTGCAACGTCAATTCGTCACACTACATTAGGCTTTCATTCTTCTCCTTTTTCACATTCAATGTATCTCATAATATCACTATATACATGCGAAAGTAGGGGAAAAACGGATTCACCCTTGGGAACAGGAAGTTGATCGAGCATGGCAAGGAGTCGAGAAATATATGATCGATTAATTATGTGTAAATACTAATAATGACTACTATCAAACCAACAGGAATTCCTAGAGGTTTCTAAGAATTTCTGTGTATTTTAAGGGATTTTAAATCTTGTCGAGGAATTTAAAGAGATTTCAATAGTTTTTTAAGATTTTTGAACCATTTTTCTAAATTTTTCACATAGATTTCAAGAAATTTATGGTTTGAAGATTTTTTTTTATTTTTAAGGGATTTTAACAAAATTCTAATTAATCCGGCGAAATTGGCGAAACAGTAAAGTAAAATAATTATAATCTCCCTCAGTCTTAATGATGAAACATAATTCGTATTCGATTTCAGAAGGGCACACTCGTTTGTCATTTTAAACAAGACGCCAGAGGGACGCCCATTAATTTAGTCACCCGACAAGGCGTACTGTGTATACGAATTATAAGACTCGGCTACAACACGACGTATCTGATCATTTGACGGATGATTTCGTAGAAAGACGAATTTCTTTCCTCCTCTTTCCAGTTTTTATTTTCATGTTGCATCGCGACTCAGCTGAGAACGGCTCAAAATAACTGGACCAAAGTTTCTTCAATAGCAGGCAGAAGTTAGCAAAGATTTATTAGCTTAGCAGCTTCCGTTTGCTGAAGCGTAGGTGACATATGCATGTCAAGAAAAAAGACAAAAGACAAAGAAAAAAAGAAACAATTTGGCGATAAAACAAATTTATTGCGCACAGAAAGCGCGACATTTGTACATATATTTTTCCTTAAAAGCTATATAGATGCAACGTTTATATACAACATTTTTGAGTTTGTGGAAAAGAAATTATTTCTGAAGAAATGGTAATTTGATTACTTGATTATTTTATTTCTTTCGTCTCTTCGTTGATTTAAAATCAGAAGCCAGGTAGAGAACGAAATAATTTTATATACTTCAGTAATATTTTCCTTTTCATATTTACACTATACATCGATACATTTTCGTTAATAATACATAATGTACAAAAATACAAAAATTGGCACAATTGAAGCTTACGTGGCAAGCAGAACATATTGTATATCACATGGATTCAGATTCTTTAGAGGAATCTGTAAAAGCAACGTATTATTCAAATATACGTTTGGAAGTGCTGCGAGCACTTGGAAAAGTTCACTTTCTTTCATGATCAAATTCCAGAATTTTCAGTTTAAATCTCAATATTAAGACAATCGTCTTTCAGTCTAGGGTTGTAATGTATAACGGTCAGTTCTGGAAGGTAAGTACTCTATATATACAAACTCCTTAACAAACAATCTTTACAGTCTTGAGTTAAGGGTGTTGGACCCTCAAAATTCGATTTCTTCATTTTACGCAACCAATGGTATATGGTAACTCGATATTTTTTCGCTTTGTAGACAAGCTTCTAGTTCAAAAAGAAAAAACGCTATAGAGAGAAAAAAATATCGAATTATAATGTATATTGAGGAAAACGAGGAAATCGAGTTTTGAGATTAAAACTTGGATCTAACACTCTTAAAAAAGCTCATTGAAAAAGCTCGTAAGTTTAAACGTATTGCGTTAACTGCTTGTGGAAGTCCTGCAGACACATGATCAATTGACTGAAAGTTGGTCTCTCGTCAGGTGACATGGCCCAACAATATGCCATTACTGCAAATAATTCGTCAGGACAGTTGATTGGTTGAGCCAATCTGTAACCATCTCGGAGGTAGGAAGCCATTTCGAAGGGATCAACTTCTACATATGGCTGTTGAGCCAAAGTTGTTAGCTCCCAAAGTACAACACCAAACGCCCACTATAATTTAAAAATTTCAAATGTTAAGATAAATTCTTGGAGATTTTAAGATATTCAAAAAATGTTTCATTCATACATTTTAGTAGTACTTCTGCAATAAATTTTTACTCACCACATCTGAAGCCGTGGTAAATGAATCGTTAAGAAGACTTTCAATGGCAAGCCATTTGATTGGTCGATTCTCGTTGTCACCTAGGCAGTGGTAATCTTGAGGAAAGAGATCCCTCGCTAAAGCATTATCAGTTATTTGCACCCTTAAAAGGTCATCCACTCTGTAAAGAAAGAAAAAGTATTAAAGATTTTTGAAGATTAATTATAATATTAATTCAAGAGAAAATTCCCGTGTTTAAGGTACTTACACGTAATTTCTGGCAGCAATGTCTCTATGAATAAACTTTTTTCTATGCAGATACTGAGCTCCCTTTGCAGCTTGTAGAGCCATTTCCACAACCTCCTGAGTCGTGAGAGCTCTCGAAGGTCCTTCGCTACTCATTTTACACCTCAACAAGAACCTCTTCATGTTTCTATAACCCGTATATGGATATAAAACGAAAGGTGTACCCCTGTCTTCAAATGACACTCCCAAAAGTGTTAAGATTGATGGGTGGTTGAGTTTGTGGAAGTTCATACTCTCTCTTAAAAGAACAGTAGCCTGAAATTAAATTAAAAGTTCAATTAGGTAATTATAGTAAAAAAATAAAATATAAAAACTGAGATTTTATTAAATAAATTACCTGTGACACTGATGCGTGTTCTGCAGTAGTTTTCACCAAAACATCCCTCGGCGTTGTTGTTCCTTCTTCATGATAACTTCCTTTATAAACGCGACCAAAAGTGCCTTCCATTTCAATACTAAGGAGGCGCACTCTGCATCTGTAATTTAAGAGAAAAAGATTTTATAATATATTTTATTGAAATATTATTTATTAAAATAAACGGTAACTGATATTTCACTATTCCAGTATTTGAAAATGACTATTAGTCTTCTTCTGACAATTTGTTATTCCTTTTAATCGGAAAAACAAACTCGAAACGAATTTGTTTCCAGGAGTCTAAAATTTAAAATATTCTCTGTTTACAAAACGAAGCACGTTTCATCCGCTGCTTTCAAAGAGGGAAATTGATGTCTTGAATTTTTTCGAGAGTTTAAAATTAATCGCTTCGTGTCGTCCGGTAGTTGAGAATCAAAAAGTCTCGCAGTTCGTTTTCGACATAAGTCATTTTGACTTGAAATGCTCCACCCTTTTGAATATCAGCTTGTAGATCAAGATCCATGCATTAGTCACCATGGCGTCTACTGGTTTCGTTTTTTAAGAACTGAATTAGAATTTGTTTGCAAGCCACGCATGATCTCCTTTCGGGAATGAGCCTTGGCGATTTATTTTCGGTTGCTTTGAAAGCAGACCTGATCTATCGAGTCGATAGCTTCAAGATCAAAAGGATAGATAATTTTAAATCTGGAGCGTGACTTCCTTTATCTGTCCTGAGAAAGTCATCGATATTTGATTACGACAGAATGAGGTTGAATTAAGATTTTTTTAGGGGTGAACTCGACCTGGATTCCTTTGTCTTTCTAAAGTATTATTAAGTATTATTCGATATTCAAACAGAAAAGGAGTTCGAGTAGGGAATAAAATGTTTTACATTTCGGAATATAAAGAGAAGCAAAGAAACCTTTTTTTAGTCTAACTTTGAACTTTTTCTTTGTTAATAAGTAAATTTTTCACTGCACACTTAGAAATCTGGATAACACAAAGCCCTGAGTTCAAGCTTGGATATTTATCAGCCTTTGTTGAAAATTATGCCAAGAATACTTGAAAGCGGTATTGGCTCTGAGATATAATAAATCCGTAATGAAAACCTACTCAAGAAGTACTTGTTCAGAACTAACGAATTGTTTGTGAATTTATTATTTAAACGTGATCCTGATTGAAGTTTTAAAAAAGACAAATTAAAGACTTGTGCCTCGGTTTGAACTTCCTTTGAATTGTAATTGAAGAGGTGCTTCTAACTATAATAATCTTTTGTTACAGACGAATATTTTTCTTTGAGATTATTAGAACTTTTCAGAGATTAAGAATCTTTGAATATTCAATTACATTTTTCTCGGGCCCTGCAGTGTACATAATTGTTCGTTGAAATGAAATACAATATTGGTGGAATTTATTGGATTCTATTACCTCAGGCATTGAGAAACAAAAATTGAGGTACATATTATTGATTTCGTTTTCAATACAGGGCTCATGAATTTGAAGTAATATGAGAAGATGGTTATTATACCTTTCGACCTTCATTTCATGGATTCGTTCGTAAAGTTCTCGGGTCGGTCGTTCATCGAGTCTTCTGTAAGTCGATACGGAGGCTGTAGATGGTGGAGGTGGCGTTTCCGGGGATAAAAATGTTTGTGCAGGTCCCACTCCCGTTCCTCTTTCCACACTGCAAGCCGAACTTAATCCCCTGGATTCCCTGAAAGAGACGTAAATTTCGAATGTAAAAACAACGAGATGGCTGGCACGTTTATTTTTAAAGGGATATTCAGTAATCTCTTTGAATAAGCAAAATATTCGAAACAAAAAACGAAATTAAATTGACTACGTGGATTTACTGCCTATCAAAATATGTTTAAGTTAATTAATCACTTGGGCAAAACATTTCGATCAAAAGTTTCAGAGATTTACTTTTTCTATCTATTTATATTTACCGCAAAGCAGAAAGATTTATTTTAATTCGTGACTTTCATTCTAAAGTCCCTGTAACGTGTTGGAGCCAAGTTGCAATCTAACAACTCGATTTCTTCATTTTACTCAACAAACATTAAATTTGGAATTTTTTCCCTTTGTAGAATTGATCAATTTTTAACTTGGGTCCAACAGCAATTGCATATCCCCTTGTATTATTTTCAAATTTGAATCCTTTCTGTAATAATGTTAATGAATTGATGCATAAGGTCTAAAAACTGAAAGTGTAAAGATGTTATTAGCAAGATCGTTAGTACTTACTGAAGAGGATCTCTGTGCCGTCTAGATTTTTTGTCTCTTACGTAGTAAGCAACTACGAGAACGCAGATGGCAGCAACGAAAGCACAGGCACAACCAATAGCAGCGTAAAACACCTGACCACCAGCATTTGTACCTGAAGCTGCGACTAGAACTTCTTGCCGCTTATTTTCAAGTTCAAGTGTTTTGTTTACCAAGCAGATTTTTCTTCTCTTGAATTCCAAAGTTGTTTTGTTTTTCGGTGTCGCGTAGACGTTTACACGAATCATTACATCAGTTTCTGCATCGTAAGGTGCGCAATGAAATGTCACAGCCCATGTTTGAGGAGGTCCTGCTGGAATCTTGCCTGTACTTGATATATTCATTGTTTCACTCAAAACAGAAGGATCGTTCACTTCCACCTCAATCTCGTATGCAAGCTGAAAATGAAAAATAATAATTTATAATTAAATAGTTTTTCTCAGAGTGAATGGCTAGTGAATGAACAAGTTTTTCCTCACTCAGGCAGTCCTAAGACATGAAGATTTGATGAAAATTAAGAAAGTCATTTTTCACTTATGAAACCAATATCTTCTCAAATGATGTAAAAAACCCTAGGTACAGCGCAGCATCCCGTCGAATTCTGTAGAGCTGTAGTGAATTTTTAAGTTTATCAGATCTTCCTTGACGTAAGATCGCCGACAGAAGGTATTCCATTTCAGATTGACGGACAAGTCGATTCCTCTAAAGCCATTCGGGACACTCGGTTTTGTCGCGAGGTGACGGATGTCGCGGCACGGGCCGTCAGTCTTGTTTCTCGTCCCTCTCTGTTGACTGTTCACGTCCTCTTTAACTTTCTTTAATTCTCTTTCTCTTCGTTCAAGACAAGTCGAAGAAGTGGTTCGACCACTTTGTCCTGCCTGTGGACCCTCCTTTTTTCCACACATCGTCGACGAGTCAATCCGACACTTTACCACATTTTGTCCACTTTACTATCCACTTCTTCCACCCCCACCCACCACTTTTACTCGTCACGTTATCTCTTCAGTGTCTCATTGTTACATTCTCATCATGTGAGAAGATATTGGTTTTATGTGAACTATCACTTTCTATATTTTTCATCAAATCTTCACGAATAAGAGTTGACAACTCAACCTCTCATCATTACAAATTTTAATCCCTTACCACTCTTTCCATTCTTGAAAAGAATTTCAGGAAATTTAAGAGGACGTTCAAGAATTTAAAACATGTTACGCCCTGGAGCAACCACCCTGAGAAATATTGAAGCACATACATATAAAGAGGTCAAAGAATCTTGTGAGAACAAGTAGATAATATGTTTGCAGTTTCATGAGACTGATTACAACCTCAAGACTCAAGTTATGCTCTTGTTTTTGACGTCGTGAAATTGCAGTCTTGTTTAACCTCTGGTAGTGAGTTTCCAGGGAATTACACATTATAATTGAATTACACACAACCGTTAGGCACAGTCACCACCTAGTGCATGAGCTACGCCACTGTGTGGTGAAGATCCTGAGAAGCAGACAGTAACGACATGCCTGAATAGTCAAGGTAAGTGTAACCATCGTAAGGATGCACGAAGAATATGAATAAGGATCGAGGAAGGTAAAAACCTATTTGGATTCTTAGTTTTGATTCGCTCCAATGGACCCTGAAGAATACATAAATTCGTATACGAAATTCCCTGATGAGTGTCAAAACTTTTATAGTATAAAAATCTATCAAAAAACCTTTAAAATTTCTCAACAAACTTTGAAATCACTTAAAATCATTTGAAATTTGTAAAAATCTCTGAAAATTATTGGACACCTATTAAAATCCTTTAAATTCACTACTTGAAATTCTTTGAAATCTATTAAAATTCACTTTCAGCCTTAAGAATAAAGTCAAGGATGACAGTTCCCGGATTTTGTTCAATTCTCGGATTGTGAATAGCAAAATTTACTTCGACAATTCCAAAAAATACATACGGGGTTTCCGAGGAGGTTTTGCCAAGTGAAGTGCAATTCCGGAACATGAGCAGGTACAGGAACAACAAACTTCATGGCGTACTCGTTGATTTGACCATCAGTCACGTAAAACAATTGTGCCTGCAGCCCTGCAAACACAAGAAAGATAATCTGTTAGATAAACTATAAAGAGAAAATATTAAATATTTCATGATAAGGGATAAAACTAGTCTCCTGTACAGAAGAATTGCAAAAACTTCTCCATCATCTTTAAGGGTCCTGTATGAATCAGAGAATGAATTTTATATTTGATTTTGCTTTCATTGCTGAGAGCAATAGTTGGCATAAGAGAGGTTTGTTCTTTGGGGTCATATAATTCGTTTTGTATCACGCGAGGACCCTTATTTACAGAAAGGGAGCCTAGAAATTGCGGAATGGGATGGAATACAGGTTCGGTATCGGATATCAGATGAAGGAGGTGGGTGCACATGACTCATGGCAATCGATTTGACCTAAGATATAACGAACATGGGTTTGGAGCTAGACTCACAAATCCTCTCAAAGAGACAGATCTTATCACTTGTCTGCCATTAAACTACCAACCTAATTCAATGGATTCATTATTTCAGTTCATTTCATTTAGTCCTTTTCGCAAAAATTGCAGCATATCCTATTCTTTCTGTAAGTCTGCAAGTCTTTAAGTGAAGTCCATTGTTTACTCTTTGCATTTTTAAAGATTGCATGGAAAGTCCATGAAGCCTTGAGATTCTTTAGTTACATTTCTCTAGTTACACATACTCGAAATGAGTCCAGTAAAAGAAAAGAGCAGCGGTTTCAGGGAAAATATGGCTAGCTATGGAGAAGTTGGAAATGGAAACATGTTGGAAATATCGATAATAACGAAACGATGCCAACGATCTTCACGGACCATTGTGCGGAAGCCGCTTTTGTTCATTGTTTTCAAGGTACTCTGACTTTAAAAAGTTAGGTTTGCCGCCTTCCAAGCTCAGTGAACTATAACTTCACGGGATGTCGTTGTCAGGAATGTTTCGGCTTAAGGCACTTTTCGCGTAAAGTTCATCACTGAGGAAGAATTTATACTTTACAGAAATTGACAAACTACTACCTTGCATTATAAAAAATATGAATCATCAAAAAGACACCAACTCGTGCCCTCTCTTTATGGGATTGAATTAATTATTAGATCATGTTTATGACTTCTTCCTTTTCTCTATTCGCAAAGGTTTACTTATCTCCTAGGCCCGTTTTGTCCCATCTTAAGGGCTTCCCAGGAGTAAAGGTAGAGTTCGTGCGTCTCGTTTGCTGAATGAGAAAATCCGCCTTGTTTAGAGGCCACCGACTATGGTTTCTAATAGAATGAACAAAAAGTAAACAGGATCCTCTCGTTTGGCTACCGAAGAACCTTAACCCCGTCCATGTGTTTGGCAGGTGTTGTTCGCCACGGAACTTACGACCCTCACAATCCCCTTCGTGTATAATTCCCGTTCCTTCCACGACTCCTGCACTCGGGAGCTGATCCAGGATACAAGAAGAAAAAGAGCAAGAGCAAGAAAAATAAGAAATAAAAGGAAATAAGGAAGAGTATAGCGAAGGAGTAAAACAGAAGAGCAGACAGAGAAAGAAGAAGTCAAGGAAAAAGGGATAAAAGTGTACTCATCTCACTCTATCATGCCCTTCTTTCTATTTCTCTTCCTCTCTCTTTTACTCGAGGTCCACCCAGCCTATCGCCAGAGTATCTGATAGGGCGGTTAACGAGGCACGAGTGGATTTTTAAGTCACCAGAAGACAATGCTCGAAGCAGGCACGGCTATCCGCCGTTCGTGTCTTTGCTTTTGGTCCTGTTCTCTTTGCCCCAACGGCCTTTACCGGTTTTCTGAATCAGATATCGTAGACGTATACCCACGACCCTTACTTCAGCCTCTGGCCCCTTACGTTTGCCTCACGATCTTCTTCTTCTCATCTTCTCTTTTATCCCACCCTTCTCTCACTGTCTCTTTCTCTCTCTCTCTTTAAGGGATCTTAAAAGTATTTTAAGGGATTTCATAGAGATTCTGTGATCTTAGGAGACTTTAAAGGAATTTTAAGAGATTTCAAGAAATTTTAAGGAATTTTAAAAGATTTGACATGATCTCAAGACATTTTAACTGATCTTGACGAATAAATTGGATTTCCTATTTGTGATCATGATTTCATGGAATATAAAATTGTTATAGCCTAACGAAAATAATCGTTGATGGGGTCATTCTGCGGTTGACTTCATCAAGAGATTAGAAGCTCTAAAAAAAGAGAACCATAGTCCAAACCGGATCGGCCTTCATTATAAGAATTAATTAAAAAATTTCCTCGTAAGGGATCTTTGTTATTCAGTTTGTTCGATGCTCGTATACTTATCGTTTCGTGTACAAAGGAAAACAATCGTTATCTATATGAATTGTATAGAGGAGAAATTTATTGGTGAAGTACAAACTCCCGAGGCACTGTTTATTCAATGTATGCACATAAATAATCGATGACTTTGAGCCTTCGGTTGTTCAGGTGGTTTCATTGACGATTAGCTTGAATAGGAACTAAATGATCATCGCGTCTTTTCTGTAGGTTATTAATTATTTTGTTGTTCAAACTAGAAATATATTCCATGGACAATTAATCATATTCAAACATCAAACACAATAAAGACACCAAATTAAATGATTTCCATTTTCAATTCAAGAATTTTAGGCCTTTTGAATAGACATTTTTCAATTTCAACTCTTTATTCTTCATAAATTGTTTCTAAATTGCTCTACATTCTATTTAGATCAGGTATACTATAAAATTGTAAACAGAATGCGATTATATAGAAGCCTTCATTCCAATTTAGAGTGCATTCAAGATGGCCCCACCCTTTATTCATATCCCCTCGTCTTTTTTTTTATTTTGCCTTATATCACTCCTTTATGCTACTCCAACTGTTCATACCGGATTACCACACATTCAGGTTTGTCCTGACCCTCATTGTGGTCCCCTCTTCCTTTTAGTATGGCAACACTTCATTTGGAATTATCTTATTTGCTGAATCGTTTCCATTTACCTTTTGTTTACTTTTTATTATCTTTACCAATAAAAATACATAATACACGTCCTCGTTTTGCTTCTTTATATTACATAAAAATCACAAAACATATTACTGAAGTAAATTTTATCTTAATATAAATTAATATAAATTGATTGGCACAATCAATTCCTGCAGTGATTGTAGTTATTTATAATGACATACCCCTCAAAGAGGTGGTTTAATTTCCTACAATTATGTTTCTATATCCATCCTCCTTCATTCTCTTCAAATGACTTTATTCTCACATTTTTTTATTTCTTTCATTTCTCCATTTCAGTCAACTGCAACCACATGTACCCATAAAAAACGAGCGGATATCTACTTTTGGCCTCTGACAGTCCCATATATTCCCAAAAACAAAAATTACCAATACGTGGGTTGCAGATGCATTCACCATGACATCCAGTCAGTATCTTTGCACCGGTTTTAAAATGCGTGGGAGTGACAAACTGATCGAGTTTCACTTACCCGGAAATAATATCGTTGCCATTCTCGAAAAGACCGTAGCGAAAAAGTGTTAACGGTAAATCTGCATGATATTAAAGTTTGCAACGTTTGTAAAAGCTATATATATATATATATATACGACAAAAATAACATAATATAAATGTCAATTTTTATCTTCTCTGACAGCTTCCCTGATAGTATTTGGAATAGAATTGGGGTGTGATTCATACACGTTGGGGGGTTGAAGCTCGTGGTTTTCTATTTCTTACTTTGGTTTATTTTATCATAAATATAAAACATGAAAACTTCATTATCATAAATCTGCCACCTTTCGAAAATATATAGTGACCTCGTTATCGTTTTTACTTCTTATGTTAGCGAACCCCACGCGAAGCCTGTGTGGACTTCACTTCCCTTGGCTTTCCTTACTCCGCAATTATCATACAAGTGTTTTGTATAGAAGAGTGTGTAAGACTGTGAGGGGATGGTGTGGGTGGATGTTCCGAAGATCCTTTGAAGTCTGGATTTGCCTGCGAGACTAGGGAGAGTTGAGAAACAGCCCTTTCAACGAAGGCGTCGACCCTCGACAACCGGTGCCACTCACAATTGTCACGAGGGCTCTGCAGTGCTAAGTACATGGTGTTTCGAGCATTTCCCTTTCAAATGTACACCAATCTAAAAGATCTCTACTTCCTCTTTACTTAATTCAACTCCTCTGCCAAATGTCTTTTTCTCATGTATAAGTTATCTTTCTTCGCAACTCAAACTTACGATCCTAGAGTCTAGACTCTAGGATCTGGAATCAAAGATAAGAACTGCCGCGGAAGCATTTCGCATTTCTTGTCTTTCGCGTTACATTATCTCAGTCGTTTTTCTTGGAACTGATAAACGATCCATGATTTTCACGCGTTGCGTGACTTTGCTTCATGAGGTCACGTAATCTTAATTACTTTCATGAAAAATGTAAATTACGAGTGCTTTAATAAATAAAACGACTGGGGCCTTGTTTCTAAAGTAAAGGACTTGTGATACGATTTGTTATCAGCTAGTGTTCTTTTTCGCTAATCTTGTGCAACCGAAAATCGATTCTAGCGCTTACAATCGACGTTCAAACAAAAATGTTCAAACTCTCGTTTTGATGTAAATGTAAATCATGTTCCTCCCCCTTTCTGAGGAAGGGGGGAAAATACAAAAACTGTATAGTCCGAAATTGAAAACACTTTAGGCCCTAATTGAATTGAGCCTTATTTCCCGGGGTTATTTATTCAATCGATGGCCAACAAGAGTCAGGATTTTTAATCGGGTTCGAGGTGCGAAATAATGAAGAAGGATCGAGATTTACACCCTCGCCGTCTGAACTCTGAAGTCCTAATACATGCATACATGCGCGTGGACCTTTTTCGCGAGCTGAGGCGTGAAACACCCGGCAAAATTTCGCAGGCCACCGTGTCCCCCGCTGTCAAAATACGCCATTCAAGCAGTTGACGAATGCAACGAGAAGAGAAGGCCCAGAAAAGAGAAAAGAGGGAGTCGGGGATGTCGAAATAGAGCCTGAATGGGCATGGGGTCCAGTTCACTGGAGGGCCTTATCCTTACCTAGGGCTTTGGGTCAGAAACCCAACACCTTTTGGAATACGAAACCTTGGTACAAATATAACGAGATCCCGTAGCGCTCTGGTCTTCGAAGAGGCGAAGGGAGAGGAAATAAAAAGAGAAAAATAAAAATGAGGGGTCCAGGAACTATGGAGTATGGACCCAGAATGAGCAGGGATATCAAAGGAATGGGAATATTGGATTTACACGTACCAACGCCCGTTTATAATGGCTTTGATTCATTTCATTTTTCGTTCAATTCTCCTCCATTTACTTGGCTGTCACGAAATGTACACATTGAGCTAAAAAATCTGACCAAACGGTATTGACAAAGAGTTCAAAGTTGTCAGTTTTTGTCGCCTATTTTGTACAGTAGAGTTGACAGACTTTTCACAACATTCAAGCCACACACTTTATCCTTTGTGAGGTATTATATACTAATAGAATTATTTAGAGATCGTAAGAATATATATCGACGTTTTAGACGTTTAGAGAGCATTCTTTCTTTCCTTTTAATAAAACTTTTTAAATAAATCAAAAGTGGAAGCTGCACATTTGTCAATTCGTAATTTACTTCGCTTTAGGTGAAACTCCATACGAGTGAAAATTATGAGTATGGTATTTTTCACTTTCGCCATTAAACACGTGCAGAATACGCACGTAGGCGTGCACAAGAATCGCAATTCTTGTGTCCTTACAAACTCAGAACGCATACAAGTGTAAATGCATAAGTGTACCGTGGGCATATGTATAATATACGACACGTTGGAAGTTCCCTGTTTAGCATATATCGAACCACTCATGGTTTACCCGGGGGGGTCTCCTGAATAACCCATAAGTCTGGACAGGTCTCCGCAGCGCTGGCATTTACTGGTTGCTCCTTGGACAAAACCAGGAAGGCGTAACTTCGTATGACACAAGCCATAACTCAACAGCAAAGCAGAATGCAACGCATCACGTAGTTATAAAGTTTCCACGGGGTCTTATTGTTAATGGTAGCACTCAGGCCCATTTGCTTCACAGCGAGCTTATAGTTTATATTTAGTCCTTTAAAGCTTTAAAGTTCGATACCAGGTCCCACGAAACTTTCGGAAAATTCCCGCTTATAAATAACAGGATAACAGGATCCAATTAAATGTTAAATGTTAGAGAAAAGTGAAACCCCTTTTAGTCTTCTTTTGTATTGGTTTCTTTCCTTAAAAATATAATAGCTTACAGAAGGTTACCCGAAGTCAGTTTCCCTTTTTCGTCGTAAACCCCAATTCCCAAGTTCTTCAAGGATCCAAAGAGAAATCTGGTGGTAAGTAAATACAATTGAATTTTATGGATGAAAATAATTACAGCAGCCTATTCAGAAATTGTCCCATTTACCCTTATTTTAAGTCATGGGATTCTGATATAAAAGTGTCTACACGGGAGGAATATTTTATCAAACGTTAAAAGACAATTGGCTAACTTTAGTTCGTCAGTCTCGGGATCATTTCAACGACATAACAAGAAGTTGCCTAAATGATTTGATAAGGATTCTATTGGCTTTAATTTGATCAAAGGCAGTACTGTTTCTGCAGCACCCAAGTGGAAATAGTTTGAAAGTGACGAATGTGAACTGTGAACCGCTAATGGATCTCAAAAGACCACCTCCTATATTATTTATAGAATCAAAAGCAAATTGTCTTCTTTTTTTTACGAGAATACAAAGCGACAAAAATAATTTTCAATCTGTTGGATGAAGCTCTCGAAACTGTTTTATTTATTCAAGAGGGCTGTCTCGGACGAGACGGAGAGTAAACCTGACAATCGGGAGATCCTATACGATTGGAACTTGAAATAATATTATTTCTGGTCGCCCTTTATCCATCACGAATCACAATTGATGGGACGGCCCATGCCACCGCACGTTCTGCCAAATCAACCTAGCAATAATTGTCATTGTGGCAACTCCAGACGACAGATGCGCTCTGATTGAGATGTCGACATATGGCCTTCTTAATTCGTAATAAAGGTCTTAATATTCGCAAACTCAATAGTCGAGAACATGGGCGGCGCTACAAGAACTTCCTGACTATAGGGAATTATTTTGACAGTTCCCACCTCTCTAAAAAAAGTTTCTTTTCAATTTTTTATTTATATAAGCATGTCAGCAAAAATTTACGCATTTTTGGACTGGATTTTTACTCCCTTTTAAAAAACGTTTTCTTTCGCGTTTTTCGTCCTTGTACACCTGGCTAAAGATATAATACAATTTTGAGCGATTGAGGTTTGTTTGTTCACTAAATACAATGTAATAGGTTGCCCCAGAAAGCTGAAAGAGAGCCTTCCGGAACCCAAATCTTCGTTCATAATGGAATCCGCGCGAAGTATCCGAACGAGTCTGAATGAAAGAATTTCTGAACCTCGCTTTTGAGGATTAACTTCCCTCCCTTGGGAGGAAAAGTGTCTTCATAGGAACTCGAAGGATTATATCCATAGAACTGCACAAAGACTTTTTAAATATTTCCTTTTTAAGATGAGCTGCATTTTTCCTTTATTTTGAGGGAGTAGTTATAACCAGTGGTAATTTGAGGGACGTTTTCAATTTCCCGGGCATATTCTGCTCTTTTCCGATTAAGCTTTTCAATTGTCCCGGTAAACATTCATTCTAAACTTTCATTGCAAAATGTTCTTTTTATAAAGGAAAATATAAAAATACTTTCTTTCATATAATATTCACATTTATATTAAATGAAAAAATTGAACATTTATTGTATTGTATTACATATTGTCATTGAAGCAATATAAAAAACAATTTATAAACGGATTTTAAACAATTGTGATTCTCGTTTATAAATGTTGCAAAGGCCACACGTCTAATTTCTAATTCTCAAAGCTCTTTTCTCGTTTTTCAATATTTCTTTCCAGATTCTTTTGTGTATAGTCCTGCTGTCATAATATCTCTGTTGGACGTGGTCTCCAAACCTGGATGTCTACATCTAAATCTAAATTCTCCAATCCCCATTCCCCTCAAAACCACATAGAACTGACCTGCTCCATTTACAGGAAACAGGTATGTCTTTTTGGAAAGCCTCCAGAATCAGATGTAAAGCCTGAAGGCAGATTTTTCTTCCCTGAGAACACCATACCAGTATTCTACAACTTCTACAGTGCCTCCAGGGTAGTATGTAGTCAGTAAAGGTAGAAGGGAGATGTCGTGTACGATTTATCACTCAAACAAGTTGCCATCAGGAGAACCTCGGGGAGTAGACGAAAAAAGGCAGAGGTACAACACCATTCGCCACCACCCGTGGTGGATCCTTCGGATGAGATGGCATCTCCAATGTCGAAAGTTTCGAATTTTAAAGTGTCCCCTCCAAGTGTTCTTGCTGGCGCCGATCGACTGATAAAGCCACCAGACTTTACATTACCAAACTTTACCAGTCATTACCAGACTCGAGTTTGTGTTCTTTACTCGAGGGAAGACTCTTGTGACCCTTTTACAAGTGTAAGGTTTTCGAGAGTTGAAAGACCAGATCTAATCCCCTCTTCTGTGATCGAAGGTTCTCTATGTTATCTTTTATCGCCACCCGCCGTCTCGAAGGCGACAGGGTGCCACGAAGAAGAGATTATTGGATTGTGGCATTTTTCCTTTGGAATTTACATTTCCAAACAGAACCATAATGTAAATAACATGTTCATTTCTGTATAAGTATTTATATTCTGCTGTGGATGATTTTAGGAGATTTTAATGGGCTTTAAATGTTGCCGTGGAGTTTTGAAAAATTTTGAAGCAGGGTGGTCATTTTTTGCTAGTTTTAACGATAGAACATTCGTCGATATATTATTGAAACCTCGTGATAGTTAAAGACACCTGCACGACCCTATTTACTACTTAGAACTAGCTAGGAAGGAAAACATGCGTATAGCAATTGAAAAAGATTCCCATAGCACTTAGACTTCCAGAATACTCAAGTACTCTTCAAATGTCTTCGAACTAACACCGGGGAGAAGAAGCGCAAGGGGAAAATCGCTTAAGGATCCATTTGTCAGAAACTATTTGCCGTCTAAGATGAGGTATAAAACCGACTAGTTTTTTGCAGCGTCACTGTGCCTAAGGGTCTTGAGGGAAACGTTTTCGTTATTCCCCATCAAGTTGTTCTACGAACTGAAAATATTGAGGAAATTGAAGAATTAATAAAATCAGCGCTCTGGAGAAACAAATCAGATTGAGAATTGAGTAGTACATATTGAATAATAGATAATAATACAATCTTGATCGATATGTACCATGTTCATTCGAATATGACATGAGGTGTTTTCGCTTTCGAATTCTGTATGATTCGAATCATCCTTGAAAAGCAGATGCTCGTTAAGATCCTGTCACTCAGGTCTCGCTCAGAATGAGGAGAACAAGTTCCGTCTGACAAAGGATTAAGAGATTTTCAGAAAGATAACGTCATAAATTGATGAATACGCACTGTATAGTACATACAATATATATAGTTTATAATTTATACTGTATGTTTAGCTTGGGGAAAGAGAAAGGCAGTTAGTGGAAGTAGTAAGAATCTGAGAGAGGCTTTAATTAATTTCTGTTTAATATAAGAACTACTTCAACTCCTCGTTATACTTTTCTCTCGAGATGGAATCATGGAATGAGGAGAGACATGGTCAACTAAAAGAGCAGAGTAAAATTTCTCGAGGACTCTCTTCTAGGAAAAAGTTCAAGTTAAATTAATTAGAAGCTTTGTTGCAAGAGTTTCTGAACAAACTGGTAACAATTAAACTCTTTTTCTGCAATTACATCATATTTCAAAACCAGAAGTGATTTTCATCGAATATTTATAATGATGAGTGACGGGTCAAATTAATGATAAACAGGAACAATTTGTTCAGAAATTGGAGTTGAACGAAGTGACAGTAATGCAATCGAGCGGTGCATTGGAGATAATAATCGAATTAGGGTTGTTCAATGGATTTGACACTAAGCCTCTTCTATATCGCACCCTGAAACGTTTCCTTTTGTAGGACGAACCACACCCTTCTCTTTTTTCCAAAAAATTCTACAGGAAGTTCTGCTCCCTCTTATAACCATTATTGGAATTATTATCATTATTAGGGAGGCGTACAATATATTTTTACAGGATTTGCAGACCTTAGTAAATCCTATTTATATTTTATAAAGGTATATTATGTACCTTGTTTTATTTTTTATATGTACTTACGACAGGGTTCTTTTTAGCGAAAACATGTAGCATTGGAACTTACCTGTAACAAAAAAAGACAAAAATTCAGTTAAAATTGACAATTTATTATAATTTTAATTTAAGTTTAATTTATTGGATATAAAGCAATTGAAATATTTTTCAAACTATCAATTTCAGACATTCAAGGCTTTCAAATTCAAAGGAATTTAAAGTCTAATATAATAAACCATTAACAAAGGCGCACGTACGACATTCAAGTATAATCGTAAAATAACACTAAGTTTAATTTATCACGCATCTCCTATAGAGATTTAATTAAAACCCTAAAAAACCTTTAATAAAATCTCTATTAAACAAAACCCGATCTGTTAGTAGTAGGTAATTCTCATAATGTTTTGTGCAATCTATGCTAAGCTAGAAAGGGGTAACGATGTTGTTTTTATAAGGAAATCCACGGGGGTCCTCGTTGGGCAGGTTTCATGTAAATTTTTGACATACACGCGAGTAATATTTACTGTATGTGTGTTACAGGATTCCCACACACACACAATAAGACACCTAACACGTGTGTCTTAACGAGGAGTTGGAGATTGATGGAGCCAGAGGCGCAGCATCCCAATAGTGGTCCATGTAGAATTTATGCTACGAGTTCCTCACGACCTTCTCTCTTTTCTGCCATCCTTCACCTCCCTTACTTCGACTTGTTTTCTTTTCTTTTTTTTTCTTTTTCCTTTTTTACTTCACGCTCTCTTTTTAAGCTTGAGATCTCTTTGGCGCGACCGCCATTACTTAAACTTAAAACCCCGCAGAATAATTAATGAAGCTCGATCGTTGAATTGATAGACTCGCGTACGAATGATCGATAGATCGGACTCACGAAAGCGACCACAGAAGTTAAAAATCGCCGTTTGTTGCACCCGGGCAAAAGTTTATAGATTTTATTGGAATTCTGTGGAATGAAAATTATATAGAGTTAAAATTCTATTTAAATAACTGCAATACACGTAATACAAGAATTAATACAACAACAGAAATTACTGGGTGACGGTTTACGATTTAAGTTTAAGGTGTGCAGGTGTGACGTGGGGGATTCCATTCAGATCGCGTTCTAGAGAATTCTACGCCATTGTGCGTGCATAAACGTTTTCACGGGGCCTCGTCGGACCCTTTGAGTGGACTCTGCTCCTCTGGTAACATCAAGATGGGCCTGTCAGACCCTAACTAGGTAGGGCCGCACTCGAGGCTGCTTTACACCAGTGAAACTCGAACCAGAACTCTCGCGACTTTTCTCGAATTTGTGTTTTGACATGCGCTTCTACTCACGTGGTTAACTAAAAATCAAATTGCGTTTCATCTTTACTAAATTGAAAATCTTCTCTCGAATCTTTTATAACAAATTAAAATCCCATATTTAATTTCTTGGATTATTTTCAAATCCCTGAAAATCAATAGTATCATTACTAAAAATTTGTTTGAACTTTTTAACACTTTTCTGTCAGGGTAATTTGTCTGAAAGTCAGGGAAAACTTGAATCTTGTTGCCACCCTAGTTCCTTTTTTTCAAGCAATTCACTTTTCCTGACGAGGAAAGCTTTTATGTAAATGCTTATTGTTCTAGACTAATGTACATTGTACAAATATATAATGTGTATAGATGTAACTTTTCTGGCAAGTCAAGAGGCGGCAGAAAAAATAAGTTACGAGGAAGATAAAAAACGAGGAAATCTGGGCTTTCTGTTTATCTCCATGGTGTCTTTTTTTCGACGATATTCAACATTCAACAATCTACAACACTACATGTATGTATTCTACTGTACTAGAGCGAAAAAAAGGATATGGAGAACGGAGATCCATTGTTTCGCGTTGTGTGTAATGCTCACCACTTACTGCTCGCTCAAGCATAAAACATCCAACGCTTTTGCGAATCAGACTAAAACTAGAAGTTTCCAACTTCTATGTGTCGGAAACCATCAGCAATTCAGAGAATCGTTGGAATTTCGTTTAATCGTTTCATCCCATGCACCAGCTACCACAGCTTTTACTGACTGGATTTAACACCCTTCGAATTCAAGAATCGGAGGGGATATATTTCGAGTTCGATTATATGCTCGAGGTCATTTTGAATAATTCAAAAATATTTGACAGGATTGATTTGATTTCAATCAGAGATAAGCAAGCACTGTCAAAATATCTTAGGTATTTTTTCTGATTAAAATTTTCTTTTAAAATCTTTCAATTCGGAACGCGTCCGCTCATGTACAATTTAAAAGGTCGATTACGTCTAGACGAGCTTCTGGATTACTGGATTTTTCTGACGAGATAAACACCCGTTGAACCACCATAAAAGTAGTAAAAAATATCATGATATTGTGGAAATACATCCAAGTCGTCGAGGAGAAATTTGAGAATGGTTCCAGATATTTGAGACTTATCTATAAGGCGTTTGGACGGACGAGATCCTCGCCACCTTAAGGGTCTTATAGCATCCTCCTCCGATAAGATAAGCCGGAATTACTTCGTTCTCCACATTTGTAAAGTTTTTTAAAATCTCCACTTTCTTAATTTAAAGAGATTTAAAAAAGATTGTCATTTTTTCGACTTTAATATTTTTTCTAATGTTTGTTGTTCTGAATTAATCTCGGAATTAATATAGTCTATAATTAGTTGACATCCTGATTTTGACAGGGATATTTTTTATTGCTTTAAAGGCGAGAATCCAAGATCCAATTGCAAGTGTAATTAGATCTTGATCGATGTTACGATTTAATCGATCTTTTATTACAAGAGTCAACTTCCATCAGGGAGAGACCTTTAGTGTGCAACGAAATTGGAAACTATCTTCTTCCAGGAAGTCTGGAGAGTAAACGTCGTCGTTCCATATGGACAGCAGGTCGCTGGGCCCAGGGTTCGGCCCAGGGGCCACTTGAAATGGTATCTGGCCCCTGAATCTGAAATAGACGGCCCGGTGCATGTAGTTCGAACAGCATGAGATGAAAAAAAATACGTAAAAAAAAAACGAGAGAAGTGACTGTCGATTATTTGGTGTCTAAGCTCGAGACTAAACAAACTAGAGCCGGTCTTGGATTTGGATGCACCCCACGCCATCTTTCCTTAACAAGGACCTTGTTATAATATTTTATTACTCGTTTCGATCTTTCGTACGTGTACAGCTGGACCATAAAAGTGTTACGAAAGAAAGAGAGAAGAAGAAAAGAAGAAATAACTTTTTTTATTGATTATCTGAGCAAATATATTTAGAATCATTAATCTAATTTAATTTAACAATATAGAAATTGGGCCATTAATGTAAATTATTCATATTAATAAATATTATTGTATTTTTTAGCATAAAATCTCTTAAAATCCTTTAAAATTCCAGGATAAACTTTAAAATCATTTGAAATCACGAAAATAGAATAAATGAATGAATCTAAGATACTTTATTATTAATAATAATATTTTAGTGCGCATTCTCGCATAAAATTTGCTATTTTCATAATTTACGATGAAAGGATTATTATTTTGGACAGGGCGTCAAAGAAAACTGTGAATAATTAAATTAATAGTTAAATAGATGGTAAAGTTCACACGCTTTTGAGTGCACATAAATATTCTGAAATCAGGTTTTTATTCATTTAGGCAGATTCCTAAAGGTGATTTCATTTTTGCAGTTCTATCTGCAAGATAAGTTTTTGTTTTGTTATAACAAAGTTACTACGAATTCGAGATTTATATATTTAGTTTTTTAAGTCAGTAGGTATGCAAATCTATTTGAATCACAAATGTAGGTGCTTCCAAGATTTATTGGGATATTTTAGACTTTAGGGATTTCCGAAAAGTTGGAAATTAAAGTTATTTGAGGATTACAAGTGGAGAGATTAATTTGCATCTGTCATGATAAATTATAATTAAAATTCGTAATAGATTTAAATCTGAAGTTCATTTCTATTGAGATATTGAGTTGGAAAGTTCCAAAATTAAAAAAAACATACATATTTAATATGTAATTAAATTTTCTCGTTTATCATTCTCTACAGTAATGGTTTCTGTTTCGCTGAAAAAATCAGTGACAAAGTATAGGGATAAAAGTAACGAGGATCATGTCGCTGAAGGGTAAGAAATGAGTTTCAAATTAGAAATTAAGTTCGACATTGCATTTAGCAATTTGAAACGTAATCCTGCAATTTGCGTCTCGTTCGTTTCCCGACCATGCGAGGATGTAAATGTAAATAAACGTGTATATATGGGAATCTGCTTTATGCCAGTGTGTGCGTGGGTAGCAATGTAGCAGACGCAGTGCTGCAGTGCATGCCAGGGATAATGGCTCGTAAATTTTTTTAACCAACCTGACTAACGGAGACTGCGATCCTGACCTGGTCAGTAAATATGAGGGCAAAACGGACTCGTTAGAATCTCGTGGCTAAATAGATTTCCTGACATTAACGATTTGCCAGGGAATGAAGCTGACGAAAGAAAGAAAACATCACTAAATTAAAATCTGAAGATATCATATAAAAATATAAAAAATACAAAAAATGTAACATCTTGAATTCAGTTTAAGGTGACTACTAAATTGCCTAAAACATTGGTAGTATGAAAATAAATTATCCGCATAGTTTATTTATATTTTGTAACTCCACAAAATGCGGGCCATTTTTCACTGAATCACCTCCTTAAGATACTCCATTCACACAATTCAGGACGTAAAGTGCTTGAATTACGAGCTATAAACTATTTTGCAGTGAAAAGTTACAAATGACTTTTAGAATTTATAATACACACTCGACTCGCAATAATTCTTGGATAGGGTCGAATTTCAGAGAGCGTGTGGAGTCGATGGCCCACGGTAATTCTATTAATATTTTCGAGAATTCTACTGATTCCACGAAAGCGAGGAATCTAAATGTAAAAGCAAAGTGCACAAATTCTAGCTGGAGAATATTGCTAATTTCGAATTTTTCCGAATGCCGCGTGTAACCGCAAGGCAACGAGCTGAGCATTTTTATTTTTTCGCGGTTCACCGGCCCGTAAGCAAATTATTCTCTGTTCTGGAAGACGTTGGGAAAATATGAAAAGGTCCAATACCTTCCACAAAAAGAAAGGATAAAAGTTTACAATACAATTGTCTGAGTCATGAGTAAAATATTCAATCGTTTCCGTAATTCTGAAAATTCTCAAATTGATTATCATTGTCAGAGCTTGAACAATGCTTATTCTCGCGTTTATTAGTATAATTGATTCATATTAACAATTATCGAGAAAATTTAAGAGAAAAGTTGATCGAAAGTATATTTTAAAAATGATAACTGAAACAATTGAAGGGAAAATTAATTTTAATCTATAGAATGCATATTATCATATAAGATGCACCTTAAAAAATGTATGATAATATTCAACCAGATTATTGATTACTTGGAAAAAATTCTTTGATTATCAGATGTACCTATATAGAAGACAAACTTATCAAGAGGTGTCCGATGTTGAGGAATTCAATCTTATCCTGGGAAATTATTATAATTGATTGTATAGCAAATCTAGTGAATTAAAAATTATTCATAAATCAGTAATTACGAGTATTTTGATTGAACAAAGTTACACCGCTTTTTCTAGAGAGGATTATTAATAAATTTTTTCGTCATTTCTTAGATATAGATTTGAAAGTGGAAAATTCAGAATCTATGGGTTCCCATGATTTCAAATATATTACTATTTCATTAAGGACATGTGTTACTTATTATATGAGTAAATTTAGATAGCTTGCTTTATTTTCTCACAATTTATACTTTTTCAAATAAAATAGTACACAGATGTAAAAAACGTGAACACGGACATCTGTGCACGATTATTTTTTTTGAGAAAGTAAACATTGTGAGAAAAAAATTGTTATTTAAATTTACTTACCACATGCAACCACAACTGATTGCATACAATATTAATGTAAATTAATAAGTCGCCTTCTTTAATAAATAATGCTAGTTTTTACGGAAGATTTATGAGACTCTAATGAAGTCTTATTAAAGCCTCAAACTTCGCAGAAATGGAACGAAATTACGTGTATTGTCGGAGGCTTTAATGAGGGTTTGTATTTCATTGAGATGAAACGATACTTTTTAGTGAGAATTAATGGAAGAATATTAATAAAATAAACTTACCCAGAAGTGTCAGGACTTCAGGCTTTTCAAGGTAAAAGTTGAAGTACCCTGTGCATTGTTGAAGGGTCAGTAACAACAGCACCAATTTGAACAGCATCCTGCCTACCACGTGTCGATCGGGACGTGTCGACAAGAAACGAAGAGGTACACAAACTCTCGGAAACGAGTTATAATACCACTCGGTTCATATTTTTTTTTCAAAAGTCATTCGAAATTTTCGCCCTTGTTGCGCTCCTTTTCAGACCGGCATTTGCACAACACAAATCGGAACAAAATTCGCGCAGTTTCCAGTGCAAGAAGGGAAGAAATTATTCCGTTTCTTCTCACAACTACTCACATTCTCACAACTCGTAAGCAGGCTGGCAAACGAGGAGAGCGCGTGAGCGCGGTTTCTTTGACAGCTCGGCAATAAATTCAACCCAGTTAAAACACGTTTCTTTTTAAAAAATTAAAACCACACCACTTTCTATTTTTAGTTAATAAATGTAAGTAATTTTGTTGGCTACTGAAACATTATAAAGTTACGCGACGCGAAAAATATTTAGAGAAAACATGAAATTGTAGAGAGCACGAGAGCAGTCGCTCCGCGAAACTCGAAAGCCACGACTGGTTGTTTCTGCAGCCGCCATCGGCTCCAGGGTCGACACCATGTCGACACAAGCCTACGACGACGAAGTTGAACGAAACTTGACGAGCATTCACGAAGTCCACCCACGATAGGTTGCCTTCGACGTGACTTCTTGCAGGTGTGATCCTATGGTGTGTTTGCAGTAACTATTTCAGTCCGGAATTTAGGACCTTTTGTGATCGAGGACGAAGAGTTGAGTAAACAATAAACATGTTCTGTAACAAAAACGCCATTATAAATTAGGAACCATTTCAGAATATTCAAAGTACGAATAAACTATTCAATATTTATGAAAGATGGGACATTTATAAAATAATTAATATAGAGCAGAAAATGTGTAACTTCTCTAACAAACATCTGAAATTGTTTCAAAATTGTTGCAGATTATGTAAATAACATAGTTACTCACTTTAAAGAAGGCGACTTATGGATTACTAACTTTTTACTAATCACCTCTAGAAAATGTTACTTTCTGTTCTAGAAGAGTTACAGAATTTGTCTGTAACCATGTTTGCAACATTGTAAAAAAATAAATAAAAAAAAGTTCGCTGCGGACAGGATTCGAACCTGCGCGGGCAGGGCCCATTGGATTTCAAGTCCAACTCCTTAACCACTCGGACACCACAGCTGATTATTAGTTTTGTTATTCACTTGTTCATTACATTTTAAATATTTACAAAGCTTATGTATTTGCATAACAAACAATGAGTAGTACGTAATACTACATGTTGACTGACTTGCTACATACTATGTACTCTTCAAATCTCAGTTACGAGGTACTAGAATCCAAAAGTAGCATACAATAAAAAGTGCTCTCTATAAAACCTATTTCTTAATATTATAATATATTATAATTATACAGTTCAGCGATTTGATTCAAATTTTTAATTTAAATTAAAAATCTTCTATTTTCCGATGCTAAAAGGATGTCAAACCTTTTTAACATCTGCAATGAAAAGGTAGAGTAAAAAACATGAGCATAATTTTGCAGAAATATAAAAAATCTAGTTGACTTTGTTGTTGTTTTCCTCACTACTTTTTTCCCCCATCGTTGTGCTTGATTTACAGAATGCCGTTATTACAAGCCTTCAAGCAGAATCACTCTCGGGACTCGTTTTGTAAATTCGCGGTTGATTGAAAAGCTTGCATAAAAAAGAGAAAAGCGGTCTGATTATTCTTCTTCACTCTAATACAAGCCCGTTTACTGTATATTTGTGCATACTGTAAGTAATATCCGCAGATGGATACCTACACGCATGCATATTGCTTATGAGATCTCGTAGAGATGAATACTGGTCGTACTTTATACCACTAATTGACGAATCACGATCGTGGTTCATTGTAATTGACTTGATCGTTGGGTAAATCAACATTATCGTATCCTTTTTTTCTTTTATTAATATTTGAATGTAAATTACGGTTTAAATTAACTTTAAGTAAAGTTCGAAGATGCTCGAAGAGGCCCAAAACGCTAGACAATATTGCTTTTCCACTCAATCATACTTATTCATGGATGTAATAGACAAGAACATTAAATTTAGTAAATAAATCTTTTATTTTCGAAAATATTAAAACATTTACATGTCAAAATTTAATTAGGACTTGAAGGTGGCGGTGGAGGTGGCGGGCGATTCGGAGTCTCAGTAATAACACGTGGATAAGTGTTGACACGTAAGTTTCTTAGATTGCTTAGGGCGGAATTTATTACATGTTCAGTAGGATTTTGAGGCCGAAGCACCTGTGGAGTTCCAACATTGACATTATGGCGATTATTTATATTATTAACATGATTTCCACGACCATGATTTACATGATTTGTATGAATTTGTCTGTTTCGATTATTATAACTTGATGGCTCATCCGGATCTTCCTGCTGTGATGTACTTAATTCTGTAAAAAGATAATTATTGATATTAACACAAAATGTTTTCGATCAGTTTTAGTGCTGACGTCTTCTAAAGATTTTACGCCATACCGAAATCTTAAAATATTACTGATAATAAAAATAAGGACCCACTCATAGATATAACAAACATCATAATTACACTCAGAAGAAAGTTTCTTTGAATTAAATAAAATTTATTTATTTCAAAGAAATGTTTATTTGATTCAAAGAAACTTTTTCTGGGTGTAGTCGTCTGGCTTATTTATTTATCTAATTAATAAGATCTTATTTTCAACTGTTAGACGTACCAATAGAATTGAAGAAAACCGCAAAGATGAGGACGAGAGTACACAAAACATATTTCATTTTCTTGGATTTAGAGGAAGCTAATTCCTATAGATTAAAACTTTTTTGAATTCCAATTTGAAGTTTTGCAAACAACGCTTCCAGTTATATATCTGAACAAGGCAAACAAATAAATTATGTGTTATGAAATAATATTAGAGTTTGCTAAAGTCTAGCCGGCATAAAATTTCGAAATAGTATATTTATAATTCATAATTACGTCATGCTAGAATTCGTTGACAAGAATTGTCTAACACGTATATGTTTATTATAATTGAGGAGATTAAAATCAAAATTTGTCACAAAAAATTCAAAAATCTGTTTCTTTCTTCTCCAGTTTTTAGTTTTCTAATCGCATGTTATTTCCGAACAAAATAATTGCATTTTTTAGTTTCAAGAAGAAAAAATAGACCTTTCAGACCATGTCTATAGTCATTCAGTGCAGTATAGTAAATTACAAAACGTATCGATAAAAATTCACTTGCCGTATTCAGGCCCGTACTCAGGACAGATTCAAAAATGATATCATGAATATCAATAATTGTTTCTACATATAGCACATAACATAAATTTCTGAAATTTCGAGGGGGCAGGGCCCCACCCCCCTGGGTTCGTACCTGATCAGAACAAAGTACATAATCCTGGTGAAAAGCTGTTTCGGTACAAAGAACTCTATGTCTACCTTATGTTGATAGGATTACAAAGAAGAACATATGTGTAAACAAGTGAAGCAAGTGAAACAGGCAGACCACGCAATATAAATTCGTTCAAGCTGCACCGGCAATGTTTGCCGTGAAAACATGCGGGAGTTATCGCGAGCAAAAGACGTGCTTTGAAAGTCTTTCTTTATACTCGATCGCGGAAACGGCTTCTAATTAACGCGTTTGCTGCAAGCTTGCGGCCTCCTCAAAGACCCACCTACACAGCTCAGCAAGCGGATTAACGTCGACGCATTACCTTTATGCATCCTAAGCGCCTCTGGGGAGCTTTCACGGTTTTGCGATCAATCTTCCTCTGTAGAAATCCAGAGAGAAAATCTTTTCATTTACGAATACGAGTCTTTAATTTTAACGAGGTGCCAAGAGCATTTCAAGCGGTTAGCCAAAGATTTAGATCCTCAGAAAGACTTTTAGTATAAGCTTTGTTTCATTTGCTTAATTGAGAATAATCTCTCTTTATCGAAGAAAAAATGCATTCATTATAATGAACGTTTTATCATTTTGATGAGCAGGAAGTTCAAGGAATTCAAAAGCGGTTCCAGGGATTCGAAAATATTTCAATGGAATTAGAAGTGGATATGGAATATGGATTTCCAAAAATTTCCAGGGGTTGGGAAACATTTCAAGAGTTGAACCAAGTTAGTGATAACCTCAGGTGGGGTATTCCGTTGTTCCAGGTTGAGACGTTCAGGCACCAGAGTGGAAGTGCAACCGAAGCTGAGGGTCAGAGTGAAAAGGAAAGGCTGTTTAAAAAAAAGAGAAGATAGATAAAAGAGTTGACTGCACGTTGCGCTCGCCTAACAAGACTCAAGACTCAGCGGCTATTATCATAATTGTGGGCTGCAGGCAGAGACTGTGCCCACAAACCAGAATACCTTTCGTCTCATCATCTACTCTGCCTTACCTTACCTTTGCGTCTTTTTACTCAAAACCATTGCCCAGTACATACGTCCACCATGAAACCTCTTCTCTGGCAACCCTACCTACTAATGGATCCAAGTCAAGCGTGACGCCAACTTCTTCCGCTAGTTCTGCATTTTTTTTTCATTTTACGAAAACAATCTTTGCTTATTTGTTGAACAATTCTGAGAAATCAGGTCGAGAATTTATTTGTTCTCTATTTAACCAGAGAAAAGAAAGAGAGGATTTGGAGATTGGATTTGTTTCATCGATGATGATTTTCAATATCTTCACTTTAGAGGCATATTATAGTAAAATCTGCTTTTCCAAAGTAGATTTTACTATACACTAGATACTAAATTCTACTACGCTTCGTAGCCAATCAGAAACAAAGTGGACAGGAAGAAGCGCTGTATAAATTTATTATGAAGCAAGTAGGACATTTTCTAATTAGAGATTTATCGATAGTAACAATTTTCTCTTCGCATTCTTTTCAAGGCTGGTTATTAAATCTACATGTGTTGGGTCGTGTGTCTGTGGACAGGATGGACCACCCTGTGAGCGACATCAAAACTGCGCAACAAGATAAACCAACTCGGAAAAATAAAAACTGAGATCACATTATTTTTTATTCCATCTCTTGTAACTTTACCTCTCCATTAATTATAAAAACTTTTTGCAGAGATTCAAAAAGAGCAAGTTAATTCTTCTGTTCGGTTCGTTGGATTTAATTTAAACTCCCTTATGTCCAAAGTATAAACATTAATGAAATTTTAATTGTTCTTGATTAATCTTTATTTATATATGTATTATGTAACATTATGTATTACAGTAACATCACTTTTTCATATAAAATGGAGAATTCACATCACGTCTTACCATAAAGTATTTTTTCTACTTAAATTTAACTGGTTTGAGATCATTGTCATCAAAATTAGCGCTGGATAGGTTTTCTAGCTAGAACACTAATAAAAGGAGGAGAAACTAGGTAAAACCCGACTTGGGCCCTAGTATAACAATTTTTACTCAAGTGGCCTCTTCTTGTCAGTCTTCTTCTCTCCTAACACGCGTACAGGTGCTTTTTCGTGCCTTTAAAAAATGCTACATACACTCAATAACCGGTGCACATAGCGTGTTTTCTTCTCCTTTACACCCCCTATCTCTATCTTCGTTCCTCTGATGTTCTCTTCATACCTTCTTTCAGCAAGAGATGCCATGGGCGTGTATGTTTGTTTAGCTGCGGCGTACCCTGTTATTAGGGCTCATGTCCGCGCCCTGAAGAAATCGAAGGGCCCGGAACGAGATTTTCGGGTTCCAGAAGGTATGGGCCTCTTCTACCCCCCCCCCCCCCCCCCCCCCCCCC